>PVLD010008917.1:0-80633 GCA_004027595.1 Dinomys branickii
TTTGTTTGTTTGTTTGCCTGTTTTGTTTTCTGTCTTTGGATGTTTGGTTTTTGTGTTTTTATGTTGTTGAGAGGATTAATGGTCTGACCAATTTTGCATGTCTGTATATGGGTTCATATATTTGCACTTCGAAGATATCAATGGGTAAAGCAATAACCACTGTTGAGACCATGTCACCTTGTCTATAGATCAGTTGTGATTGTACAATTTTTGTGCTAATTGGTGTCTGTTTGTTAATATGTTTTTGTACTTTTTTAAAAAAAAAAAACTCCATATCAACTACCAGATTGTGTAGTTAAAGTGTTTGTCAATTAGCAAAGAACTGGATAGGAAACATTGTTTATGCTATGTTTTCAGACTCTTTTGTTAACTTAAAATGAGAACCTCATTGAATAGAGTAGCCATTTTGAAGCCCTAATTGTTAAGGTTTTCTATCCATTTAAAGTGGCATTGTCACAGTATCTTGATGGTGTGGGTGTCCGCATCAGAGCTCATGCTGAGAGCCTTCTTGTGAGGCACTGATTGGTGAGACCAGGTGGGGTCACTAAGTGACTGGGTCATGCAGGTTCTGCCTCACAAACGGATCAGTCTGTTCCCTGGTTAGTGGATTAATGGCTGGTGGTGTAGGTGGGCTTGCTACAGAAGTGAGCATCTGTGACTTGCCTGCTCTGCCTTAACATATGGTGCCTTCTTCCATGTCATGACCGGCTGACATGCCTTCTCTAGATGCCTAAAAACATGAGCTCCATAAACCTATCTTATTTAAAAATGACCACTGTATGATATTCAGTCATAGCCACTGATAAGGAACTAACACATGTATCAATGGGACAAAGCTTTTTTTTATTCTTTGTTCTTTAAAAAAATCTGCTGAAGCTCTTTATTGCCTTATTAAAAAGGGATGAGCTAGTGCCCACAGTATGGCATGACGATTGTAGAATACAAAGCAGTGTGCTGTCTCATACCAAAATTATTTGCTAATAAAAGAAAGACCCACCAGGTAAGTTATTAATCATCTCGAGGGAGATAAACACCAAGGAATATATTTGAGAGAAAGAAAGAGAAAAGTCCAGGTCAATTTGATGTTGTTACTATTGTGCATTCTGCAGTAACCTGCTCCGGCTTTAGGTGAGTTAGTCTTTCGATGATAAAAGGAATCGATGTCCCACTATTTCAAAGTAGTGCGCAAGTCCGGGGGAAAGACACTCAGCTCCTGAGGGAGTGCTGAAGTGTTTTATGGGCTTGGGTCGGAAAGCCCCTGCTTGCCGTGTGCGATGATGACAGCTTTTTTAGCCTTTTGTTTTCCTTCATTTCTGGGAGCTGAAAGAGTTCATAAATTTCTGTAGGCAAAAGTACTCCTCTGTGACACATATCCTGGAAAAAAAAAATCCAGGACTCTAGATCCAGCGGAAATGTATGCTAACCCTCAAACAGGAGAAAATGAATACAAAGCGATGGGCAAATAATTTAACTGGGAACCTTGGGTCTGTGTTCTGCAGGCAACACCCTTTATTCTGGATTTTCTTCGTGCAGATTCACTTCTTGAAACTATTAACCATAGCGGCTAGTAAAGTTGTGTTTCCCTGTAGTATCGAAGAAATCAGGAAGATAAAGACTTACTTTTTCAAGGTGAAAAATTTGATTACTGTTTGTATTTTGCCAAGATAAAAGCATGGAAATAACTATTATTAAGACATATATAATAAAGCTCTCAAATTTGTGACCTGACAAAGCTTTAGTGACCTTTTCTCTCTTCATGCCAGTACTCAAAGATGGCTTTTGTTTCTGGTGTTTAAGATACAGGTTAATTATTCTAAGTAGTTTGAAGTCTGAAGAAAATAAAATGAATATATAAGTACTAGTAAAACACTTGAAGCTTACCTGACACTATTCTCTGAGTATTTGTGCACTTCTCTGCTCAGGTTTAAGAGCTATGAGATAATCAGCCAGTGGAGCTAACTTGTACCATTTTAGAAGGATTTTGAGAATTTAAATATTGTTAATGCAAATATTCACAGTTATAAAAATGGAGCCTATTCAATATGTAACAGATGAACCACAAGTACAATAAAGATGAAAAAAATAAACAGTAAGTTAGTGACAAAGATATAATTAAGAAAGTAATCTTTTGTTCAGGAAAACAGAAAACTCTATTTCAACAAAGAGAATAAAATATGAGAAATGTGTTCCATGGTAAATGGAATTGCCCATAAACCAGGGAACAGGAAGGCAAATTGGGGACTAGGGATAGCACAGACTGTGACAATTTCTAGCCAGAAGAAACAGAGGTTAGTGCCACCTGATCAATTCCCAAATCATGGTGCCCTGTCTACCAAGAGCTGAAGTATGCAGGGGACACTGCAGGTTGTCTGGAGCATTTCCCAAGATGGAGAAGGTTGGGCGAGTCCTTCTCCTTTCTTGCTTTTCTCACCTGCCAGTACCCTATCAGTGACCCCTGTGCAAAATTCACAGGAAAACAACTAATGAAGTTGCAAAATCTCAGGCTGCAGGGCTGAGATCCTAAGACAGGATAGAAGAAAGGGAAGAATGGGGAAGAAATCTGAGGGTAGACCTGTCCAGGTCTAGCACAACAACATTTGCAAAGCACCTTGTATATATAGTTTCTTTAAAAAAAAAAGAAAAAGAGAAACAGAAAAAAATCACACCATGTTTCAACTCATATGTGGACTCTAAAGAAAATGGTCTCCTGGAAGTGGAGCATGGAATGCTGGGAAGGGAAGGTGGGGGGTGAGGGTTGAAGAGAGACTGATCAATGAGTACCAAGTTACAGTTTGATCAAGAACTTCTGGGGTTCAGCCACACAGTAGGATGATCCCGTATCATGAGAACATAGTGCATATTTCGAAAAGCTAAAAGAAAGGGTTTTGAATGTTTTCCAAAGAAAGAATAAGTATTTGAGGGGATATGTCCTGTCTTGCTCAGACACAGCATATATGTGTACCCCAGTGTCACATGCTAAAGCATAAACATGTATGGTTTTGTGTTTTTATGCACCGGTTAAAATAGGTAAGTGAATTTAACTAAAATTTTAAAAACATATTTCCATAGATCCATTGAAGAATATGTTTGGTGAGAGAGGCATTTTGCATCCATGGAGAATATCCTTGTCAGTGTAGTTCCCTCTATCCCCAAGCTTCCCTTGGGGAAACCCCTTTGTCCTTTGAGACCTGCAGTTTCACCGTGACATCTGTTTTCTCTTTCGCAATATGGTAGCAATTGAGCCTGGAATGTGCTGGGTAGATTCCTTAGGCGTCACTGTGGGTTTCAGATCAGTATGTCTCCATCTTCTCTAAAAACCAGTGGTGGTGAAGCCCTGTTTTGTGAGAAATGAGCTTCTCCCTGGAGCTCTTCTTCTCCCTTAATTCTTTCATCTTTCTACTTTTTCTCACATTGAACAACCATCACCTTTTCCTGCATTGTGGGCCCTGATTTATCTCGGTAGCACTTCTTACCATCTGACGTTCTTTGTGTTAATTTCTTTATCTGTTTCCAGTCTCCGTCTGCTCAATAGAAGGCAAGTTTCTTAAGGCCAGAGATACCATCTCCAGAACATACAGCTGTGTTGTTGTTGCCAGAAGCATGTCTAGTACATAGCAGATCCTAGGACATGTTTATTGAATGAAGGAAGGAATAAATCTGGATATACTTCAAAATGAACAATACTAATTCACCCTTCGTGTTTAGCATTTGCCAAGCATAGTTCCCAGGGCGTTTTGTATTTTGACCAATTTGATTTTTCTAACAAAATGAAGTTGCTGTCATATGTCTCATTTTATAGATGAAGAAACCCAAGGCTTGGACAAACTAAGTGCACAATTTGGCTAAAGTCACAGAATTAATGGAAGGCAAAGGCCAGGGTTTGATTCCATGAAGCTAGACTCTAAAGCCCACATTTTTATTTCTGACATTTGTATTGCCTCTAAAAAATAAAAAAATAATAATTAAACAAAATAATGAAGAGGCTGGGGATGTAGCTCAGTGGCACAAGCACCTCCCTGGCAAATGCAAGGTCCTGAGTTTGATTTCTGGTACCAAAAAGACCCCAAAAAATAAAGTGAGGAAAGGAGAAAGGAGAAGGAAGCCAAATTTAAATTTTCAAAATGGCCTGTAAATTTCATGATATAAGGAACAGAATTGCATTTACTTATTAATTTTGACACAAAACAGCAAAAAATCGCAGCATAGATTTGAACATATAAAAATCTAACAAAAGGGGTAAAGGTATTTGTTATTGAAAAGTTGTTTCAATGTGCAGGTAATGATTTTGAAAACACAAACATAATTTGTCAGGAGGATTTGTTACAAGGACATACAGTAATACCTCAGTTCACAGACACTTCTGCTTGGAAACAATTTGGTTTGCCAGCACAATTGTGTGGCAAAATTTTGCTTCCATTTGCAAACTCTGCATCAGGTGACAAACACAGCTACAACCGTCTTCTCCACACAAACACAAAAGCAGCCATTTCCCTCAAGTTGTAAAACACATTAAATTCATAAACCAAGGTGCCACGGTATACAGAAGTGGAGTAAGAAGACAGCACCCTGTTGAGATTCAGCAGATCAGTTATGTACGGCTTTTGTTCTAGAAAGTATATTGGAAAAAAGCTGCTCATAGAGATGTGCAAGCCAGGTGTTCAGGAGCTAAGCACTCCTGGTGCTCATATCTGAGAAAATTAATCAGGATCACTTTTCCCAAGCTTTTATCTATTATCTGGCCTTTTTCTCTACCATGAAACATATTTCTGGCTTTGCTACAAGGGGACTATAACAAAATATAATATTACCCCTGGTCTAATTGTATTTGTAATTTATAGAAATGCTTGAAAGCAAATAAATTACACTACAAAGACAAAATATTTGGAGTCCCACTGCCTGGGTTGATATTCTGCTTCCAAGACCTATACTTGGCTGGCCACACACAAAAAAAGGTTTACTTACATATCCTCAGTCCTAAAGCAGAGATGAAAAAATTTATCTTGTAGGATTGTTAAAGAATTAAATAATTCAAAATTTATGAAACAGTTCAAGTGGTGCCTGGTACATAATAAGAACTGCATAAATGTTTCATTTTTTAATATGTTAATTGTACTGTGGTACTGAGAACAAAGCAATGGAATTTGAGCTCTCTGTTTTCTCCATTGTCTTCTTTATATATGTAATTCCCTTATCCTCCTTTTAACTCTAGGCAATTACTGAAATTCAATTCAAATACTGACCCCCAACTCATATAGCACACACAGCAAACAAACTATAATAATTGATATGACTTACAATGCATATGAATTCTCTTAGATATGTGCTCCTAGTTAACATGGTCCATACCAAATGATTTTGCATCTGGTATAGTGTCTACCACCCAGTAAAGAAATTCAACAGTAACAACAGCAAAACATTGCTTGCTGTGCACAAAACAGTGGGTACATAGGACAGATTTCAGGCTCTCCAAAAAAGAGTGTGCTCCCAAGAAACCCTTAGAGGTCATGTATCTCAGTGAATTTTCAAGTGTCTGTCTGATCCTCAGTCTTATGGGGTATGAAAATTTTTCTTAAAACTTAGTGTTTGGTTCATTTCTATGTAGTGGGCATCAACTGACAGGAATTTTCTAAACATGCAGAAGTGGAAACATGCTTGGAGTGAATAACTGAGTGAGACAGTGACTATCCATTCCTCTTGCAAGTGACACACTCTTTCCCCTCCAGAAACCTTGCATAATGTGTGTGACAACCCTGGCTATTCTTGGTTTTCCTTATATGTATGTAAATATATTTTTCTTCCAGAGTCCCGCATACCATTTCATTTGCTTACACTACATTGGAGAATTGCTGAATCAAATCAAGTGTTTTCACGGTTTAACCTAAAGACCCCCATCAACTGCTTAAGTGAGGAATTCACACTGAGGAAGGATGATTAAATGTGAAATGACAGTCTCTAATTTTTTTCTTGCTGTATCCTTAAAAGTAACATAGGCTCAGTATTCAGTCATATCAGTTTTTAAGATTAAGTACTATTCTTAATTACTTGTCATTTTCTAAAATAGATGCTGTGCCTATCTTCTGGCTTGCGTTACCTCCAAGTATCTCATTATATTCATGTAGGTTTGAGAAATAAGTTTAAATATTACTGTTTTGAGTCAGAGATAAAAGATATCGGATGTATTCAGGGTATTTAAAAACTGTGTGAAGTAAACCCAGTATCACCTATGATCTGATTTGACATCTTGAAACTGAGGTGTTGGACTCTTTCAGTACACAGTATGACAGAAAAAGACTTGACTTTTAAAAGTATGGGATAAAATGCTCCATAGACTGTCCTACCTCTGTTCACATCGTCTGTGACATACTATCACCCATTTCCAACCACACATCTTTCCAAAACACATTGGCTATGTTTATTTTAACTTCTGTTAAATTTGAAATTCTTTGAAGGTCAGTCCTATCCGTGTGTAAGTGTAAGTACCAACATGTATTTCAGAGGTGATTAGACAGAATAAACATGCTAGAGTTGATCCTGAAAATAGAAAAATCAATTTTTTTGAGGAAACTAGTAGATCTGACCCACCCAGTTTCAGCATACATTAAATTCTCTTATAAGAGCAATAAAATATGGTAGAAAAGTGGCCAAAATGTCATTATAGGCTCCATTAAGTTACAATCTTGTTGATACAACATAATCCAGACCACATTCCAGCATTGCTTACTCTTTGTCTGTATGTCTGGACATCTTGGTTGGCATGAGCGCTGTCAGGCTGAGTGTGCCTCGTTTCCTAGGGTTACGTTCTTGTCATTATGTCTATTACCTTATATCCAGTAGTGGGGAGCCGTCTTGGCAGAAGAACAAGTCAGCACAGTGAGCACCTAAGACAGCCAGAAAGAGCAAGGATAGAAGATAAAGAGCCACGAGTCCAACTTCTGCATGGCTTGTTCCTAAGTGAGGAGTCACACCCATTTAAATCCCCTCCACAAGGTAAGACTGGGTGTGTGCAAATATTTTTAGTATTTTAATATCTTATTCAACACTGGATATTTTCTATGCCAGAGCAAGAAGGAAACCTATGAGGAAAAGCGAGCTAACAATGGTCCTCCTCAGGGAGAAGCCCTAACTGAGACAAGTCCTTATGGAAGAGAGTAACTTAGGTAACTTTACAGAATGATGAAAGCTAAGTATAGGTAAAGTGTTTATGCATTTATGATCTCTTTAACGATATTGGAGCCACTTGGCTGACTAGAGGCGGGAACCTGGGTGTAATGGCTTCAAAGTTTCCATTCGCCCTGGGACCTGAGGCTGGGAGACATTTCTATTCTTCCCATTGCTTAGCAAACAGACTGGCACACTGTGGGTGCCAAATACACGTCTGTTGGATGGTTTTGCTCCCTGCACTTCACAGTGTGAAACGAAAGTGTTCTGTATGTTTAGATGTACGCTTCAGGGTGATGAGATCATGAGGGTCAAGGGCTCCCTGTGTCTGTTAAACTGTTGACCATACTGGTATTAGCTTGGAAACCACCTCAAGTGTTTCTTTAGTGTTACTTGTAATTCATGCAGCTTTTAAAAGCCTTCTTTTGGTGATCTGTCAGAGTGGAACAATGTGGCTCACTGTGGGTGACTGGGCAAGAGTCCACGTGGGAGCGGAGGAATGTACGTCAAATATTTGGGTGCACGTGTCTGAGTCTGAGTTCTCTTTCCGTTTCAAAGAGTGGCGGTGCTATGTCATCTTTGCTTTAGTGAAAAATAAAAAGACTAAATGAACTCACTGGCCCAATTATTACCACCAAGTCCCAGAATTACATCTTGTGTTTATTTCAGCGATAAATGCCTCCCCCAATTATGGAACCTTTTAGAAGAACTTTCAAAACTAGACATCCCCAAATTTCCTCATTCATCTCTTCTCTGTGAAGTAGTGCTCCTCTGCACATTTAAAATGAGAAGCAAGTCTCTTGCTCTGTAGAAAACTGAAATAAATCAATGAGTAGTATTGCTGCTGCAGAGTACTCCCAGTTCACTATTTATGTGACTTCCTTTGTGAAGTGACAAGGAACTTCATTAGTTTATTTATACAAGTTTTCATTTAAGATAACCTCATAATCAAGATGCTTTAATTTCAGGATACTCCCATGAAGGGATGACAGTGAGGAAAACATAGACTACTATGCCTGCTCATGAACAAGAGGTCGAGTTTTAATAAATAGTGCACACACACACACACACACACACACGCACACACACACACACACACACACACACACACACACACGCACACATCTTTGACTGTTATTATGGGGGTTATAAACCCATGTGAAGTTCATAGATGTGTTAGCAAATCTGCCCGGAGATGCTGGTGTGGTATATTCTTTGTCTTTTTTCTAGCCCGATGCCAGCCAGGTTGATTCTGCTTCACGTATTACTTCTTTTTCTCTTTTCCTTATTATGCACTCAATGATTTTGTAGATGTGATAACTTGAAATCAGAAAACATATTTCTCTCTCTCCCAGTGCTGAGCAGAGACTGGCACTCTGTGGGAACCAAAAACCCATTTTCACTGGATGATTTTGTTCCCCGTACTTCACGAGAATGGGAAAGGTTCTGTGTGTGTAAATGTACAGTTGGATATGTGGAGATAAAGTGCGTTTAGAGCTGCAGTGACTCCCAGCACTCCTTTGTCTGTTCTAAGCTGTTGCCTGTAATGATGTTGCTTTACACACTTCTCATCTCTTCTCCGTGCTATGCCTAATTATTCAGCATTGAAGAGACATGTTTCTTCCTCCAGCAGTCTGACAATGTGGAGCGTGCTCTCTGATGAGGTCTGAACAGGAAGTCAAGAGCAGGAGTCCAAATGGGAACCCAGGGCTGGACTATATTTCAGGTGTTTAAGTTTTTAAGTCAAGATACGATAAAAAAATACAACTTTATGCAGTAAGTTGTATTTAAAAGTATAAAATTATACTTTTATGTAAGTACAAACTGAAAAAACATTATTTATTACTATTACTCATGTCTACATTTGATAACGAACCAAAAATATTTGGCTGAATAGTGCAATAGATCCTTCTGAACTCACACATTTTTATCTACTCATTCCATAAAAGTGGTTTCTTCCTTTCAAAAAGTAACAATTTTTAAATAATCAATAGCTCAAATTATATTTGAAGTTAACTGTGAAAAATCATGTTATAGAGATTATGTAAGCCTTATTAAACAATTTTATTTGTTCATTTGTAATTTATTTTAAGTTTTTAAGCCTGGAGCATTAAACAAGTTTTAAAAAATAAATTTTTCCATTTCTATGTCCATTCTAATTGCTGAGGTTTAATCATCTTCACCTTTCATGAATCTTAGATCTTTTTCTTTCTATATAAAAAGCTTAATACTGTAAACTTTTTAATTTGCAGACTTAATATGTGAAATTTATATATAATATAGAAATTTATAGATATTATATTTTTGTATAATTTATACTTCTTAGTACAGCAAACTTTTCCTTAACTATCATGGACAATTGTTACAAATACCTTGTGAGTTAGCCATTACTCCAGGTATCATGAAATTGGAACCATAAAAGAAGTAAAACAATACCATCAATTTTTGATTTTTAAAGCTGGATATATACAATTCTGGATCCTTTCTTTAAAAGATGATTCTTAAAATTACCAAATGGTGTATACTCAATGTACAAGTTCAAATATATCACAGAGTAAAAGTTATTTTCAATTATTTCATTTATAAATTTTTAATTTATTTTGCTTTGTTTTGTTTTTTTTGAGACAGGGTCTTGCTATGCAGTTTAGGCTGACTTTGAACTCACTATGTAGCCCAGGCTGGCCTCAAACTCATGGCAATCCTCCTGCCTCAGCCTCCTGAGTGCTGGTATTGTAGGTGTGTGCCACCACTCCAAGCATCATTTATAAATTTAAGATATATTTACATATGCATATATGCATATGCATATATCTTTCTTTGTTTATAATGCAAAATTGATTTATCTTGATGTCAAGAAGGATGTTTTGATGGTCTCCATCCTTCCATAATTATGTTAGCTCACATGTAGTGGATAAATGTGCCTGTTGACAGCCATGCTGACATTCTGAATGCCCCATACTCAGTGAATGCTTTACTGTCTCAGTTACACCAGCTGCACACCTGGGCCCTGCAAACTGTCCTTAAAGCAGTCTCCAGGAGTCTTCTTAAATATGCTCAAATCCCACAGAGCTTTGAGAAATCTTTAGTCTTTGTCATAGTGCTTTCATGATTATCTGAAAGATGATTTTCCTTTCTAAAATTCTTCTTTGGTAAATACCTAAAATTATTTACTGTTAATGATTCAATATTATTCTACTGTGAGAGCCAGTTGCCCTTTGCTAATTTACTGCTCGGAGGACAGGTATTTTGGATGTCTCTGTATTCCTAAGTGCTATATAAATGAAGCTTCCCATATTCCTAACCAGGTCTACTCCTGAAAGTTTGACAGATGGAAAAGGGGCATCCAGAGAGCAACCAGAAGAAACTTAGTTATCTAGTAATTGCTGGCATAAAAACTCGCTTTGGAGGTAACATGAGATAAATGGTACTCATAACTTATGTTTTAGTTTGTATGAGCCACAAACTCCTAAAGAGTCCAGTTTGTGGGTTAAGGAAAGAGTCTTTCAGTTGAGTTATGAGAGAAGTTCTATAGTCTTCCACAGCACTCAAGACAGACAGGCTCACACGCTCTCACACTGTCGGGTTCAGTATCCTGCACTTAGTCCTAGGCTGAACGTCAGAAGAACAGAACAATGGACAGGGGTGCATTTGTGGAAAGACAAAGTCCTGAGTCTTGAGTCCCACATCCTGAGTTATACAACCTTTGGAGCAAAGCAAGGTATTCCACTGGAGCCCAAGAAGCCCCCCATCTCAGTTACTTTTATCTCATTGCTAAGACAAAATATCTGTTGCCCAGAATTAAGGAAGCAAAGGTTTATTTAGCTTACAGTTTGTGGAGGTTTCAGTCCATATTTGGCTGGCTCCAGGGCAGAGTGGCACATGGCAGAGGGCAACAGTTCATAGCAGCAGAACACAGGAAAAGCAACAAGCACAAAAGTGAGTAATGGCAGAGAGGGCAAACCTCTTTCTCTCCCTTATATTTTAAGCAGGCTACCCCCGCAGGGGGCATGTAACACTCACATAACCTCCATGCCCTTCTCTTGCACAGGCTCAGGATGAATACAAAGTAAGCACCCTGGCTCCCTGTGAGTCAGGTAATTAACCTTCTAAACTCGTATTGACAGTGAACAACATCCCAGAAGGGCAAAGGCACATCCTTTTCACCCCAGGATGCAGAACTGCTGAGACACTCAGCCAAAGCTCTAGACTCCCCAGGTTGACACAATGTATCAACCATAACACCCCCAAATCTCCCAAACCCAGGCAACCCAAAGAAATACTTCTCAGAGTTCCGATTCAGTCTGCTCCTTGAGTGAGCACAGATCAAAATCAGAACAACTAAGATTCATGTGTGAAAAAATACCATTTTCTGTTTTAATATACCACCATCCTGCCCCTCTTCTGCTAACCACCACCACAATTTACCGCCCCTATGCTTTCTTCTATTGCCTGGAAAATCGTGCCTCTCAACTTTGTTCCTTAGGAAAAAAAAGACAATAGTAGTGCCCATCCTGGACTGTAAATTAATTGAATAAAAATGTCAAGGAAGGGACTGAGGCAACGGTAATATTTTCAAACCTCACTAGGTGATTCGGTTGTACAATGAGGGTTGAAAAACATTGTTGAAGAGAGGGAAGTGGACTCACCTTGGACACACGCAAAGAAAAAGATTAATGGTGAACATATTGAGATTAAATCACTGATGCCTGTGTCACTTAGACATTTAATCAAGAATATTTCTGTACAACTGATCTGGAGATCACAAGTGATGACAGATCAGGGGAACTGCTAATATAAGGCTGTCATTATCATTTATAGAGTACAGTTTTTAATAAAGTCTCTGGAGTTAAGCATGGATAACAGCTATTATTCAGAGTCCAGCAGAGTTTCAAAAACTATTTTTGCACTACTCTGTGCTTCCTAAAACTCTCAAAAATTGGTACTAAATAAGAATTTCTTAATCCAACTACATTTACATTTAATCCACGGTGCTACTTGTTTTGTTATGAGTGGTTAATCATCAAATGTTAATTTAGCATTTTATCCTGTGCAGCCTCTTCAGCCATCAATATTCCTTTTTTGTAATTATTTAGTCTAACTACTTAGTTTTCTGGCCTAACAGGTAATCTCATGAGAAGCATTCTATATCTACATTCCAGATATTAGCAAATCAGCATCAGAAGATTTCATATGAGCAAAAGAAATTACTTTTTATCGGTATTTGTCCCTTTTTCTTTTTCACTTCCTTTTTGGGGAACAATGTCATCTATTTCCATTATTTTAATTACTTCTATGCTAATAATTACTCAACCTATGACACAAGCCCTAGCTTCTATCTGGTTTTGCTGTAATACGTATAAATGCCAGCTGACCGCCTATAAACAGTGACCTCACCCCCTACGGGGAGAACACCTGGCTGTCGTAATAATCTCGTGAGGACTGTGTGAGGGGTAGAAGGCAGCGGAGAGAAGAGACGGAGAGCACTGTCCGCCACCTGGTGGCCGATTAGGAATGTGAGGGAGACAATGACCGTGGTTGACATCTCTGTTTCTAATCTAAGAATGTAAAGGGATGGGAGGTCAGCAAAAACGAAATTTTAGGTGATGGGACATTTTTGAAGAGAAGATAATTTCCCTTTCTGACTGTAATTCTGTAACTGTAACACACTGAGAAGGACAGTACCACAGTGGATTGTGTAAAATACAAATCTTGATTTTGGTTAAGGCTTTGTTTTTAAATTTGATGGTCAGCTTTTGCTGTCTGGGGTTTATTTATCAAGATATTTCTTCTATGGAAATGTTTTTATTTTCAAAATAAAGGGATTGAATCTTGTAGACATAATTTTTAAAGATTCAGTTCTAATATCTTACTTTCCCTCATCTACTCAGACACATGTCTTTATAGTTCTGTGTTCTCAAATTCTCTTTATCTCTTCCTGAAAATTACTGTCATCTTTCCCAACCCTTTTTGTTTCTCAGCTTTCTCAGAGGTTTGCTTATTTTCTTTCTGCTTTGATCAGAACCAAGTGCTCATTCTTGTGTCTCCTGAACAGCGTCTCCTCAACAACCTATTGAACAAAGGGAATTAACCCGATCATATAATATTGTTTGCATGAAAAGCTAACCATTCACAAAATATTAATTCGGCAGTTCAACTTAGTAAAGATTTTGTGTAGTTTTGTTCAAACATGGAAAAATTGAATTCACTTTCCACACAGCATTGGATTCAAACCAAAAGAGAAGGTCTGTGTTTGTCTGTTGTCACCGAGACACAATATCAGACATCCATAAGTTAAAAGAGGAAAACTTTATTTGGGTTCACAGTTTGTAGATGCTTCAGCCCATAGTCAGCTGGCTTCAAGGAAGGGTGGCATGGCAGAGAGGCACCACAGAGCGAAAGTACCTTCATGGCATGTTGGCAGGAAGCAGAGAGAAATCAAGGAAGGAGGGAGGGAATTGTACCCTTCCAGGCCACCCCCCAGTGATTCTCCTCTTTCAACTAGGCTTCATCTCCCTCCCACATCACATTTTGCTGTTAACTCATCAGTGGACTAATCCATGGATTCTATCACACTTAGCATAAGCTCCATTTACGCAAGCATGAAGTCTTGCAGGACATTCTAGATATAAACCATAATGTCTAGTGTGACTTCGTGACACACTAATAAAAATCTTAGTCACTTGGATGTTAGTATATTCATGACTTCTTAGGACTTGCATTATTTTGTGGGAAGAGCTGACATTCAATTGTTATATATCAGAGCTACTATACCAGATGCTTTAATATTGTACTACTTCTACACCAGTAAAAAAATAATACAGACTTTACCTTTCTGAGCACATCTTTGCCTTATGGCGGTCTTGGCACTTCTGATAATCTGGCAACTGAGTATAATGTCTGTTACAATTGGTTAGTATCCATGGCATCCTGGCTGTTATACACTTTGTACATAACCCTGATTGCAATAGACCTATACCCTTATCTGTCTCTTTAGAAAGACTTAAGATTTCCATAAGAACTCTGTCTAGATGATATTTATGTTTATAGCCTTTAAATGTCTGGGGCATTGAAGACAAGGCTTGTCAAACTGTATCTAGTATGTTGAAATAAGAATTAAACTAATATGCAAATTCCAGTTACTAACTTAACCTGGGCAGCACAGAAAAAAGAGACAGAAGCAAGATATACATGACAATGATTCTTTTAGGGCTCCAATTCCAGACTAACAGGTATGAGGAAAACCCACAAAGATTCCATGCCGTCTGTGTGCTCAGCATCACAAGAAAATTTTGATGAATTTTCTTGGACAAAGAAGATATGTCCGGGGAGAACACAGAGAACTGCTGTGCCTCAGAAGTCTCTATGAACAAAACAAAGATATAAAAACGATAGGTGTCACTCTTTTTCCACTTTGTGTCTGTCACTGATGCAAGTTTTCTGGCTCCAGTGAACTCACACACACTTCTAGGTGTGACAAGCACAGAGAGAGCGTGCCCAGTAAGCCCGTGCTCAGGTGATCTCTTCATCAGGCCATGCAGTGCTGTCATAGGAGCTACAGCTCCCCCAGGAGGCGCCCTGTGGATGGATGCCAAAGCATAGCTCTGGGGAAAGCCCGACTCTTTCAGAAGAGTGTGAGATAACTACAGGTTTCAAGAAACGTGGTCATAGCAGAGGAAGCCTGGAGCTTTGATGTTCATCAGTGGCCAAGGACCAGGGACTGAGGAAATTCTGATTTGCAGGTAAATAAGGACCAGTGTGCTCTCTAAGAGGTTTCCATTTCGAGTACTTAACCATGGTCTTCTCTCCCCACACCCTATCCACTACTAACAGCACAGTGAGCTAGGAAGTAGCTTGAGATGAAACTTAGAGAATTTTCCTGGCATTTGAATTTTTTTTGTCTGATGGGAAAAAGGTTCAGCAGCTATTGAAAGATCTAAAGAATCTGATTATTTTCCAATTTCTAGTGGGTCTTGTCTTCCCAGTATGACTTTATTCTTTTTAAATTAATGTTGAGAAACATCACAGCGTCTAATTCTGTATAACAAGTGGCATTCTGACCCAGTGTATCACCATTATCTTGCAAGTAAAGTACAGATTATTTGGTGAGAACACCTCTTCCTTAATGCATGAATCTCACAGCTGACCACAGTGATCTTCTACTTAAAAATACTTTGGCATTTTTGCTGAAATATGAACAATTATTATTTGCCACAGCTATTTACTGGGCAAAAGCATGAGTTACAAATACTTCTCACAGCAAATAGTTCTTTGCTGAGAGTGTTTATCTTCTGATCAGTTCTCCAGAAAGTTCATGTTCATCTGTTCTTACAGGTTCAGATTGACCTTTTTTCAAGGGTTCACTTGTGTAGATTCCAAGTGTTCACTGGCATTTCATCCAAATGAACTGCTTTTTCCATCCCTTTGGGCAGGCAGTGTAGTATCATTTCAAGATGGCATAATTGCTCAGGCAATTTTAGAAAATATGTACTTCCCACAGGCGAAAGGATTAGCACAGCAATGCAAGGACATCTAAAATTATTTTGAACTGGAATCAAGTGTCACTTATGCTGACATATTTAGAGTTTAGTGTGAGCAACTAAGCCTAGTTAAAAAAAAATCCAGCTCTATCAGTGGCTCATTTTATTATATTACTTGTCTTAAATTTTTTTATTAATTCAAATACTTCAACCTGCTTGTTGACTAATTAAAAATTCAAATAATAAATATTGGCTAATAACAGTCAATGTTTTTCAATTTTATAAATCATGAACATAGTAATTTTAAATGAACAGCATAAAACAAATGTTTCCTGGCACTTGATTTAGGACTTCTAGGGCTCAAATACTAATAAACAAAAACAAATACTAATAAACAAAGGTGTCTTATACAGAACTCTATAATAAAGAAATAAGTATGTAATTTTTATAAAATGAGAACACAGATATCAAGCGAATATCCTGTTATAGAAAACATATTTATTTTAAATGTACAAGGCTTTATACATTCAATTTACTCTTTTATTCTGCCTTTCAGTGCCTATCTTTTTTAATATGAGTTCTCCTGGGAGTCAGGATTTCTGTAAAGTTTTTGGAGTGACCACTCCACAAAACCAGAAACAAGAGGGTGCACAGTAAAGCCAGGTGGTCCAAGGCATCTGTATCTAGATAGATATTATACTGTCTATTGTAATATCTATCACACTATCAGTTAGATATTATCATCTGCTGAGACCAGCTAGATGTTTCACTGGACACCCTCACTGTACATCCCACACCACCTAAGAGCTCTGCTATGCTGTATCCACTCTGCCAAGTGCGATTATGAATCATCCCACAGTGTTAAGAAAAACAAAAAGCAATTTGGGCCTCACGTATGAAAGCTCATGATTGAGACCCCTTGCATTATTTTGTTTAGTTTCAAGCCATCGCAGTCTTTCTGTGATTTTTCTGCACTGCACCAGCAAAGGCATCTCTAGACTGCGGCTCCCCACAGCTTATCCCATTTGGTTTCACCAGAATGTGGAGGAACTGACAGCAGTCAGAGAAGTGCTCTTCAGACTGTTTCTCATATAAGTTAATTAATTTAAGTAATTCCTCCTGCAGTACATACAATACTATTTAAAATATACCAACAATTTAAATGAAATCAAACAGAAAATCTTGGATGCTATCAGAAATGCAATATCTACGTTTTATTTTGTCTCAATCTTCCACGTACTTGGACAGAGTTAAAGTAATGGGAAATGGGATTGGTTTAAATGATAAAGCTTTTCAATTAAAAAAATACTCCAGACATACCTTAAAAGTCACTTGCAACAACTAGGCACTTTGAATACAAAATTGAAATTTAGGGAAATAATTGAAAAATAAGTCTTTCAAACACATCATTTTCCCCTTATGGATTGAATATGAGAAATGTGGAAGCCATGTTTAGCCAGAGAACCAACTTCTAAACAGTTTTAAATGTTATGTATTGAACTTTTGACTCTCACTAATATGAGTTTTATATTCTTAATATAAGACCAATATCTAAGTATATAAACTTACATTTTTCTAGTGTTGGGAGAGTTCACTATTTTGGAAGATTCCAATCCCCCAAATTTTTTCAGTCTGTCTAATTACATGTTGTCCAATATATAGACCTGAGATTTTGGTATGTATTGGACCATAGGCAAAACATTACTGACAAGAATATCTTAACTTACAATAGTGTAGGTGTGGAAAATGTAAACACAGTGTAAGTCATGAGAGGAAAAACTCTAGGTACATAATTTCTTACACAATAATGATTTTATTTTAGTATCACTGGCCTCGGTGATATTCTACTATACTACTTTATAATAACATCTTTTAGTAGAGAAACTACTTTAAATCCTTTATTTTAGTATGTGTCTTCACCCTTGGGTTCTTCAGGAGACTGCATGTAAGGAATTTTTAAATAGTAGCAACATATAGTATATAATTTTATTTTTATTTGATGGTGAAATTTGAAGTCACAGCAAGCAGGGCATACTGGCCCTGGTACTGACTTTATACTTGTTTTGGAATTGCAGTTCTTCAGATCAGAGTTTCATTTCTGTCACCTTCTGCATGTGGAAAGTTGAATCTTATCATCATCTGACCAAAGCCATTGAGTTTTGTTAATGGAAATTCCCAGCATTAACTACCATAGAGCATCTGGATAATAAAGCCCCTAAGCAATAGCCTAGTCTTTATACCTCGCTACTCAGAAGCCTGAGTTATCCTAGACCTAGATTATGCTTGGGGAAATAAAGTATCATAACTAAATGTTACTGAACTCACTCACATAATTTCTGAACTACATCATCCATTTGATATTCTCATACTTCTCTAGAAATATTTTCTTTTCCCTTTGGCCACAGGAACCTTGCTCATTCTAGTCTATTAAAATTTCAGGTATTTCTTTTAGTAACTTATGAGTTAAATTTTAAGGACCTGCTTAGTATATTTGAAACAGTCTATTAAATCATACTTAAGAATAGGTCTACGGTAACAGAGCACTAAATCATACTGGAGATTCTTAACTATTTTACATGACTCTGTTCTTATTTTCTGGAAAAAAAAATTCTTTGAGATCAAACACTGCTTTATGTCACCACACAGGCAATCTTTGGAAAGATGTGAAGTCCAGCAAAGTTCTTGTTTTTATTTTATTGCATCAAAAAGGTTTTTAAACCTTTATCACCAATTCAACCTTTTTTCTCCATAGTGAAACAGAATACATTTTAAATATCAAATTGATGTTTCGAAGAATATTTACAGATTCTGTTTTAAAAATTACTTTTCATATAGCCAAATTAGATTTCATGGGATTAGTTTCAAAGGGCACATTTGTGTGGATAAGTATGTGTACATAAGAGAGAGAGAGGGGAGGGGGAGTTCTTCTGAGATGAAATTAGAAGTCTGCCAAAGCTGAGAATTTTATGTACTTTCCAATTGTGTTTTGTTTTTCTTTTTGTATCAACTGTTGAATAGTTTTCTTCACTTTACCATATGCACTGTTTTGGTGCCAACATTCTACTTGTATTAAGAGTTTGCAGCTTTTTCACATCTCCATAACATGACCTTGTCTCATTATAAGTTTAATTTTATTAATCTTATTTAGCAAACTTTTCCATTTTCCATGTAGACAGTGTTAAAAATTGGGTCATAAACTGTTTGGGTTTTCATTAACAGGTGGACAATATTTTCTTAGAACATTCTTCATCTTCCTATTTGGGTGTTGATACTTGATATTTTACTGTTGCTGTTATTGAGAGCTATTATTCTGCTCTTGGTCCTGTGGATTTAAGGGACCTATTCACAAATACCTGCATCTATTTTTTGTAACATTTTTCCTGTAGTTAGAGAGGCTAACAGTGAGAAAATACTGCACATGTGGGACACTGATGATGGACTAAGTAAGGGAAAAAGCTCACACAGGCAGGGAGGCAGGGGAGCAGCGAGACAGGACACCACTACTACTTGTGCTGCAGTGGCTGACCTAAGGGACATGACAGGAGCCGTGAGAGCAGGCAAGAGGAGTCACAGAGGTGAGGAGGTGACAAGATTTTGCAGGATTAGTCTCTCAGGAAAAAAGGAAGTCAAAGAATGTTGATATAGCTTTTGATCGCTTTAAATTTTAGTTGATGGTTCATAATTATTCAAAGTGTTGTATCACAAATCTAGATTATCAGTGAATAACTGTCAAAATTTGGGGAGTTTGGACAAAGTCGTTTCTGGCAAAGTCTACTGCAAAAGGAAAAAATTGCGGCTGTCAGTATCTTAGTCATTTTTCAGATGACATGCTCATAATGAAAGATGGCCAAGTCTGTGTTATGGTTGATACATTGTGTCAACTTGGGGAGTCTAGAGGTTTGGCTGAGTGACTCAGCAGGAAGCCAAGGTGCTTACTTTGTATACATCCTGACCCTGTGGAAGAGGAGGGCATAGGGATTGTGTGAGAGGTACACGCCCCTTGTGTGGGGATAGGCTGTTTACAATGTAAGAGAAGGAAAGAGGCTCCTTCCCTGCCATTCCTCCCTTTTGCTGGTTGTTTTTGCTGTGCTCTGCTGCCCTGAACAGTTTGCCCTCTGCCATGTGCCACTCTGCCTCTGAAGCAGCCAAGTATGGACTGAAACCTCCACAAACTGTAAGCAAAATAAACCTTTCCTTCCTTCATTTTGGGTGTTGGGTATTTTGTCACAGCAACGAGAAAAAAGTAAGACAGTCTGCAAAAACATAACCATGTCCATT
Organism: Dinomys branickii; assembly: GCA_004027595.1. Lineage (NCBI taxonomy): Eukaryota > Metazoa > Chordata > Mammalia > Rodentia > Dinomyidae > Dinomys > Dinomys branickii. Next base: position 19,914 of record PVLD010008917.1, read on the forward strand.
GTATTTGTGCCGATGGAATATAATACTGATCAGGTCGTACATGGTAATTTTATTTCAAAAATAAGTAAATTCCATGCAGTGTATCTATGATTTCATGTTCGATTAACCTCACAAAGGGAAAGCAATCCATAAGTATGCTTTCATGTGTGAAATTTTACAACATTTTTAATAAAATTTATATTTATGGCAACTATTAGTAGCTATCTAACAACTTAAAGATATTTACTATCTTTAGACAATTTAAGGATAATAATGACACACTATTCAAAAATACAGTACTATATCTATCTACCTATATATTTATGTTATCTATATTTATGCATTATACACTATAATGACACACTAGAACTATTTTCTCCCTTTTAAATAGATATCATAAGTTAAAGAGTAGAGGAGAGGGGGATACTCATTATGAATGTGTACTAGTATTTACTAACTTGGTATAGAATTGCAGCTTAGTAATATATTTATCTCAATACATTTTGCATAACTTGTCAGAGATGTTTCAGGAAAGATATATTTGGAACATCAAATTAAATATAGGTGCAAAAGATTTATAAAAAAAGGATATTGATATTCAGACATTAACAAATACTCATGGTTACACTTGTGTGTAAGAAATATACACTAGAATCACTAGAAAACCTTGAACTATATTGTTAGTTACCTCCTGAGTTCCCTTAGAGGCCAAAGTAAATCATGAAAAACATTGTCTTTTAGAAGAGTTACAGTGTCATAGTGTTGAAAAGATAAAAATATAAGATATCCTATGAGTATTAAAAATTAAGTAGAATTTTTAACTATTTATATGAAAAAAATAATGATGGTCCAAAATATCTTAACATGAGCAAAACAGGAGAAGTTGTACATGACATTTTTTTCATTTTAAGGATTTTTCAAGATTAGCAGAAAAATACTGCTTTTATTTAAAAGACAGAAGGAAAATATATATTCACATTTTCATAATTGTTGTCAGGTGTTAACCACGCAGGTTTTATGTTTACATTGAATAACGAAGTAAGCTACATACTGTGTCTTGAAATGGAGCAATGACAGGTATATAAAATATTGCTTGTTAAATGTTCACTCACACTTGTGTATCAGAAAGTCCTAGCTTCTCATAAGTTTTCCATGAGTAATGAGAGACACAGTCACCTTAAATCAATTCAAAGTGTGCAAAAGTGTCATTTCTCAGGAAGAAACCGATCTTCTTAGAAATCATACTTTAATGTTCCATCTACCTGATAGATACTATACATTAAAAATTTTACATAAATCATTACGATGACTCTAAAATATAGGGAACAAATTTTGAGAAGAATTGGAATACAAAATAATTATGATCAGAATTTAAATTCACATGGTAATGGACTTTCTCAAGAAATCTCTGTGAAAAATACACTTACCATTAAATCAAGTTTTGTTAAATTTTTAAAGAGAAATACAGTTCACAATGGAAAAAAACAGAAAACCATATTTTACTGAAATAACCAGAAGTATACTTGTAAATAGCTACTCAAGAAACACATTGTAACCCATCTTATAAGTTCACAATTTCATACCCACGATAAATCAAATACTGAGGAAGTGTACGTATCTTATGTACATAACATAATGTACTTCAAATGTATTGCTTTAAGATCTAGGAATTTCTAAATCTCACCAAATTTCCTCATTCCTAAAACAGACAGAAGCAGAAACTGGCTTGTTTTAGTCCAGAGGTGATGATTTTGTTGGGAAGTTTGCATAAAGTTAGTTTTACAACTTCTGCATTCCGGTGCAGTACAAGCTTTCTTCCAGCCTCCTGAGGTAAACAATATCTCCACTCAACACTCCCTACTTCATCTTCAGTCTTTTTCTGTGATAAATGCCTGAATTATATAATTGAGCACAATTTATTAGCTTTTTTAAATCGCTAGTCTTGGGTGTATTTATCTATTTGTTGGTTATTGCTTAGAAGTGTGTGCTGAAATCCAGTTCCCACAGACCTGAGAAGTAGAGTCCACACTGCATTTTTTAAAATAATATTTTTATGTTAGAAGTTTTTTAGGTTTACAGAAAAATTGCAAATATAATGCATGGGGTCCTCACTGCCCCACTGCTCCTTCTGTTATTAACTCCGTGTGTTAGCACGGTGCGTTTGTTGTAATTAGTGGCACAGTTATCTTTACATTAAATAATACTATTAATGGTTATTATGGACTAAAGTCCGTAGTTTATCCAGATATCTTTCATTTTCACCCAGTGAAATTTCCCCTAATATCATTTCCTAATCTTCCATTCGGTGTACTTTCTATTTGGTTGTCATGTCTTCTTCCACTTCATTGGGTGGAGACAGTTTGTTAGGCTTTCTTTGTTTTTGACGACTTTGAACGTTTTGTGTTTTTGTATTCTGTCAGGTATTTTGTAGAATTCCTTCAGAGAGATTTTCTGGAGTTTTCTAGTAATGAGTCTATAGTTATGATTTAACTGCCATTTTTATCACACCTAAATCAATATGACTTATCACTGTGAGTCACATGGCTGAGGTAGGGTTTGGGAGGTTTCTCCACTGGAAAGTTGCTGTTCCTTTCCATCTTTCAAAGTTGCTTTTGAAAGGAAGTTGCCTGGTGCATTCTTCAATGGAATGGGAAGAGATGTTCCCCCTCTACACCATGCTTGTTTATTTGCTTTTTCTTTGCCCTGTTGGGTATTGAACCAAACACCTCGCAAATGGCAGGCTAGCACTCTACCGCTGAGCTACACTAGCTCCCACCTCTGCTTTTGAGGGTGGATGTCCTTCTGCATGTGAATGTCCACTTGCTCTACAAATCGTTTGTAATTCTGCACAAAATATGTTATCTGTGCTCTTCCTTTTCTTTCTTTCCTTACTCGTTCATCATATCCGTGTAGACTCATCTTATATTTTGGGTTAAATTCTACTACTACTTTATTTTGTTCTTCAAATCATTCAAGTTTTGGACACTGGAACTGTTTTATTTCATTTCTATGGCCTTCTGAGATATACGCCAATTGGACTTGATCTGTATCTGATTTGTTTTGAGTTGCTTTTCAGCAGCTCCTTACTTTTAACATTTGAGTTTTCCCAGAATCATCTTTTATTCTTCTTGCCCCCATCTTACTGTCAACCATTTATCTGAGCAACTCTGCTTTTACTGGAAAATGACATTCAAAACCAAGTTCTAGTCACTAAGTACATTCACTGATATGAGAGTTTCATTGTTTCTCAGTCTTATCAACTCACAAAACGAGAGATAACATATGTATAGAACCACATATAATACATACCTTTATAGATATTTCTATATAATCCTGTAGAAGCTTAAAAATGATTTCTGAGTGAAGCCTCTAACTCTGACCCCTTCCTGTACAGCATACGCTTTCTCTGTTTGCTTAGCTGTACCTCCTTCTCCCCAGCACTGAAAAGCCTGGCTCTCCCTATCAAGCATTCACTTTAATTATTAATTTCCAGCACACATTTATAGTATCTCAGAGTTGTTAAACCATAACTCCATGGAGAACAGTTTGATGAATCTCAGCCTGTTGCTTAGATGTAGTATCTTCTGGTCCAAACTTACAGACCACATTCAGCTCTAAATGTCCTTAAATCAGCACATTTTCCCTCAGCCTCTTTAGTGAGATTGTTATATACATTTGTAATATATTAAGATTGTACTTTTCATAGACTGTATTTTATCTAGAAATTCTCAACCTCTTGAATAATTTGCATATGTGAATGTTAAATCTTTGACCTGTGAAGTTCTGCAGATTTTTGCCAAGACAGAGTTAACGTATCATTACAGTATCATACAGAATAGTTTCACTGTCCTATAAATGATCATTTATTGTTGCTACAGCATTGCTCTTTTGAGAATACCATGTAACTGGAATCAAACAGAAGCCCCACTTTCGTTCATGCTTTTGTAGTTTAATAATTCACTTCTACTCATTTATCAATAATACATAGTTATATAGATGTAACACAAATATTGTATATATTCATCTATTGAGGGCATCTTTGGCGCTTCCAGTTTTTGGTGATTATAAAATCACCAGAGCTACTATAAAAATATATATGTAGGTTTTAGTGAGACATAAATTTTAAAGTTAGTTGTATAAACAACTATGAAAACAGTTACTAGATTCTGCAGTAAGACTATGTTTATCCTTGTAAGAAACTACCAAACCGTCTTTCAAAGGGGCTGGAGCACTGTGAGTTTTCAAAAGCAATGGATAAAAATTCTGTTACTTTACACTCTTGCCAGCACTGGATGTCACCATTTTTTTGGACATCAGCCATTCTAGTAGGTGTGCAGTTATATCCTGTTCTCCTTGTTTACGGTCATCTGAAGACATATGATGTTAAGCACCCACCTGGGGACTGTTACCAGCAGCACAAGAGGCAGAACTAGAGAAGTAGTTAGGCTGTTGAGAGCTGGTAGAAGCAGTTGGGAGCCTGTTGGAAGCAGAGAGAAGCTGTAAGGAGCTGCTAACTTTCTTGGAGGAGCTCCTCATGCTGGCTTTCCTGAGGGACTTGGCTGTTTCGTGCTCCAAGGAGCTCAGGACCTTGTTGGCACTGAGAATAGCATGGCAGCTCTGGTCTTCAGTCTGAGCATCTCTTCCTGGCTCCAGAGGGGAAGATGGTGCATGGCCGGTCTCCTGGAGAAACTTGGAGTGTTAGCTTTCTTGATGGGATCAGCTGTCCTGATTATTGGAGGAGCTGAGGATGGCTGTGGTACTTTTTAGGGGAAGCTCTGGTTCTTATTTTGTGCTTCACTTCCTGGCTCCAGTGTAGATCCCTCAGCCTGTTAGCACAGATCCTTCATCCTGCTGGCACAGACGTCCTAGCTTCCACCACTGACCTTTGGGCCTTCCCAGCACAGATCCGTGAAACAGGCCTGCATGAGACATTGTCATGGGCTCTGGGCCTACAGCTGAATTTGTGGGAGGCATGGTTATGGGCTTTAGGTCTTTAGCTGGACTCATGCAATACATTGTCTCAGAATCCAGGCCCTCAGCTGGATTCTTGGTCTATAGTGTGTAGACAGATTTCCTGCTCTCTCTTGTATATGATTCTTTGAGTGACTATTATGAATAATCTTATAAAATGTGTCCTGTATTATATTGTTCCCCTTACAAAATAAGTACCAAGCCATGACACTTGCTTTTGAGCTTTAAGAATTTTTGTATGCTTTAAACCCTAGGCTTTATCTCACATGCATTTTGCAAATATTTTCTCCTAGGCTGTGCCTTGTCTTTTTATTCTCTTAAGAGTCTTTCACAGAGCAGAAACTTATGATTTTAACAAAATTCCAACTTACAAGTTTTTTCTTTCAGAGATCATGATTTTAGTGCTGTATCAAATGCCTCCTTGCTAATACCAACATTACCCATATTTTCTCCTCTTTTCTTCTAAAAGTTTTATAGCTTTGCAATTACATATAGTTCCATGATCCACTTTTTAATTAAATTTAATTGAAAGTGTAAAGTCTGTCTATTTTTTATCCCCCTTCTTCATTTTCTCTTCCTCTCCCTCCTCCTTCTCCTTTCTCTGTGTGAAGAGAGTATAATCTGTTTGTTTCTTTGGCATAGTTGAATTCACTATATTTATTAATCTACTATTGACCTTACATTATTTTTATTGTGTAGTATATTCTTTTCCTAATACTATATTTTTTTGATTCCTATAACTTTATAATAAGCTTTGAAACTAGTTTTGAAACTGTGTGTCCTCAACTTCATTCCCCTTCAGTGTTGTGTTGACTAGGTTAGTTTTTTGTTTTTCTACGTAAACTTTGAGAATAAGTTTTCCAGCATATATTAGTGACTTTTCTCATTGCTGGGACAAAATACACAACATCCAAAGTTAATGAAGGAAAGATTTATTTCAGCTCAGAGTTTGTAGAGGTCTCAGTCCACAGTCAGCTGGCTTCAAGGCAGAGCAGCATGGCTGAGAGGCATCAGGGAGGAGAAAGAGCTCCGGGTGCAGCAAGCAGAAAGTAGGAAGCAGAGGGTAGAAAGCCAACCTTGTCTGCTGTCCCTTTATATTCTGTTCAGGCTGCAAGCTTGTTGGTTGGTGCCACTCATACCTGAGGAAATGCCTCCTGATTCTCACACCCAGAGCAATGCTAAACCAGTCAGTGCACTAATCCAGTCAGCATGCTTTAATCCATATTCATGCACCCTAGACCTAGCCATCTCTGAAAAGCCCCACATATGAGCTCACAGGGTCTTGGGGGGACATGTAGATAGAAGCCTTAACACAATGTCTACGAAATAGCTGCTGAGAATTGCATTCAATCTGTTTGGAAGAACACACACACACACACACACACACACACACACACACACACACGCACACACGCACACACACATTTTCAAGGAACAAACGTGACATCTCAGAGATAGGATGCACAGCACCAATCACTCCATTCTTCTATTTGCAAGTTACTTCTTTCATTACTGAAAAATCTTCCGTATTATTCTAGGGGTGAGGAACACATCCAGTAGCTGATGCATAGTTCTTAACACATAGACTAAACAAATACACAGTCAAATCTCAGAATTTTCCAACTGAAACATCTCTTCAATCCTCAGACAAAGGTCATTGTAAACTTTCAAGTTCATAGGTGCCGCCGTTGCAGGCACATGGCTAAGAGAGGAAATACTTATCTGGGCCGTAACCGTGCTACACTTGATGTGACATAGAATAAGCAAAGTTGAGGAACTGGATATTTAGACCGAGTCAGGCAACTGCATTGTTCTCTGGGAGAGAACTTTCTTACTTTGCGATTAAGTTCTATTAGACTTGAGAATGAATGAAGATAAAGCCGCAGCAGGAGAGCCCAGACAGGCTCAACCACCAAGTTGCACAGTTCCAGACGCTTGGTCTTTACGTGAGGAGCATTTCTGTAGCAAAGTGCCACTTCCGTGGCTGGCGATGAGAATGGTGTCCCCCGCAGCCGTGCAACGCGGCTTGAAGCGGCAGAAGTCTGTGGAATAGTGATAACTTCAATTTTCTTTTTAATTAATTGTAATTTAATGTTTTAGAAAGTCTCCGAGAAACAACTTTCTCCGGCACCGAGTGCTAAATCTCTTTATTTTCTCAAAGCTTTCATAGTGCTCAGTGTACCCGTACCATAGCCCTCAGCGTGTTATATGTAGAAATTAACCTGCTTGTCTGTTTCCCTCACTGATCTGAGCTCAGAGATGCTTCCACTTCTGTAGCCAGATTCCAAGCCCAGTATCTGGCCCCAAAGCAGTGTTCAGTAAATGCTTCCTGAATTAAATGTAAATTATTCTCCATAAGATACACTCAATTGCCTTGTACTTTTTTCCAAGTTTAATTTGTTGTCAATTTAGTCCATGGAGAATTCACTGCACTCCTATTTATTGAATTAAATATCTGCTTGAAGTAGCATATTAAAAATTAAGCTTAGTTAAATCTCAATTTCCTGTAATCATTATATAAGTTTCTCATTGCTGCAGCTGATGTTAGCTTGGTTCAGTGGTTGGATGGCAATTAACATGAATGCGTAATGACCACTTTTCTATTCTGATATATTACTAATGATACTTATGGTTTGAAGTGTTTTAGGGTTAATTACAAATGCTTACAGTTTGCTTACCCTTCTGGCTGACAGTATATTCTTACACCTCAGAACACGATGAGTGCTCCAGACCTGTGTAGGGAGAAGGCTGGTCCACAAAACTCAGCAATCAACATTTTTAACCTTTCAGTTCTATTTCTAGACTCTCTACTTTAGCATGAGTGATGCAAAAAATGCTCTGAACTGTAATTTAAAATCTGAGTGCCCTGCAAGAACAGAAAACAAGATATTGTTGAGCACAAATACAGCAGTGCTGACACAGTGACCACTGTCCCTCTACATCAAAGTCACCTCTTACAAATGAAATCCAACTACTTCTCAGTCTGAAGGGGAAATAAAATTTAGCTCCTTTTACAAATATGTCCCACAATGGAAACTAATATTATAATTCTTTGAGGTGCTTTATTATGTTCTTAGCCAACAATGAATTCAACATTTTGTTTTAAGCACTAGGTTGATATTAAATTAAAGAACTAAGTTTTAAAAACCTGATGGTAAATGACTTAGAATTGAAACATTTGTTTATATTTAATGAAACTGTTTTGGTTATTTATCATTTTACTCCTTGCCTTTGAATAAGGATACTTGTTTTCATTTGCTCTTCAAGAATGCAATGAAAAGCTGATGCAGCCCAGGCGTGGTGGCGCACATCTGTAATCCCTGCACTCAGGAGGCTGAGGCAGGAGGATCATTGTGAGTTCAAAACAGCCTGGTCTATGAAGTGAGCTCAAGGCCAGCCTGAACTGCATGGTGAGACCCAGTCTCAAAAAGGCAAAAAAATAATTTTTTTTTTAAGTTGATGCATTACAAGATAATGTATCCTTTAAGTATGCAAATATTTCCTTTCTATACGGGACCAATTACTTGGCTATGCAGATTTCATATTAAATAGATAAGATTTTGTAATAAAATATCAAGCAATATGTTTGAAAGGACAAGCACTAGTAATCTGTTTATCATTCAAACAATTGTTTCTAAGATACCTTCACTATTTCTCTCTGCCTGAAATGAGTGAGTTATTTGTATAATTGCCAATCTTATTAAGAAATCCATTTTATTCCATATCTTAAACTTAGTTTTTATGAAACTTTTTTATCATTTCCTGATTTACATTGTTCAGATCCATTTAACTTGAGTATTTTGTCACTTAGAGTAATAACACATCAATCTGCAGTGCAACCTTTCTTTATGTTTCTTTTCTTAGTGCTCTGAAATGTGCTATTTTGAATCCCTGAAATGTTATAAACCACCAGATTGCTAATTGCTTTGGATGCTGTGAAAAATAATTACTCCACATTATTTTTGATATTTAATTGACAGTGTAATGCATTTAACTAAAGACCTGCAATAAACTATTTCTAATTACTGAGACTGGTGGAGTGGAAAAGTAGGCTATAAAATGTTACAAGGAAACAATGTTTCTCTATTGTGTTAAAAGTCCTTGCTGATAGGACTTTTCCAGACAGAAAAATTTCCCCCATATGGAAATTTCTGGAATGGCAGAAGGAATTGTTGAGTTTTTCTACAGGTGGCATAATGAGGATTTTTAAATTATTATTTTTAGGTAGATTATACTTGGATGTCAAGTTCTAAATTTACTATACATGCACTAAAACTGTTCCTTCTTCACTTTGGCAGAACTTTCTGAGAAGGGTAATCATGGCATTGCAAGAATGACTGCTCTGTCACTGGCCTGTGTTTAGTCTTTTCTTTCCTTCTGTGAGATATTCAAATGAAAACGTGTGCCAAATTCTATTTGTCACTGACGTACAGTTATGCACTGCATGATGATGTTTGATGAACTGACTGCATGCATACACAGGATGGTTCTGTCAGGTTATGATGCACCTGAAAAAGTCCTATCAGCATCCTAGATGTCCTGCCATCATAGTACAGTGCATTCATGCACGTGTTTATGATGATGCTGGTATAAACAAAGGTACTGTGTTGTTATTGAAAGTATATTGCATATATTTATGTGTGGTCCATAATAATAGATAATAAATGATTGCATTACTGGTTTATGTATTTATTACACTGTGGTTCTCATTGAAGTTTTCAGTATGCTCTTTTTTCTGTTTATAAAGAAGTACTACTTATTGAGAAACTGGGTGCCATGTTACGATACCAGTTGCTTCTCTTGACTGTGTGAGGTGACCATGTTAAGTAACTGACCCAAAGCATCTAGCTCTTTTTGTCCGCAGAACAAAACTGCCTAAGAATGCTTTGTCACAGCATATCCCTGTTGTGATAATACATCCCTGTGTATGGTGAGAGCTACAGCTGTGTGTATGTAGGTATTATCATGAACTGGGCCTAGTCTTAGATTCCAAGGTAAGCACTTATTGTTGCAAACAGATCCCTGAAAAGAATGCGAGAACCTAAAGCAAGAAATTCCTACCCTGTATCTAGAAGTGTCACAAAGAGGGCCGTAGGGGTATTAAGGGGTATGAAAGGGCTAGAAACAATATTAGGGCTGACAAACAGATGTGTACTTTTTTCAGTGTCTTGTGACTGCAGGATATTATTAATAAGGTAGTATCCTGGTATTATTACTAGTACACTGTCCTCTTCCTGCTCATGATCCCTCATTAAAATAAAATGTTTATATTGGTATTTCATAAAATTATTGGTTTAAGTTCAATTATATCTATTTTCCAAAACACAACTAAAATAAACGACCTATTTCAGGGAATGTAAATTATTTTCAGAATTTCAGAAATTGAAAAGGGAAAAGAGGAAGGAGAAAATGCTGGGCTGGTGTGAAGCGATAGCCCGTAACCCTCACAGAATCCCAAACAACACAAGAACACCCGAGATCCCAGGGGACTTGGCTGATGCCTCCCAAACCTCGACACTGGTGAGTGGAAAGTTACTTTACCTCAAAGTAGCTTGTATGTAAATGGAATGCTAAGAAGGTGGAGACAGGATGATCTTCCAAGTAAGTGTTCTTCTTTCAACAGGACTGTATTTGCATTTGTAATATATTGTTCATACAGACTTAACTGAATTAGTAGATATGGAGAAAACATTTTAATATCTCAATTAATTCAAATTAAATTGTTTCTGTTACATTGGAATTGTCCTTTAAGTGTGTTAGTGAGCTGCAAGAAATATTCAATATTCTTGAATTCCATTCTATGTAATAGAATTGAAGAGGGAAAATAATTTTAGAGATCACATAATTAGAGAATCAAAATCATACTTTCTCTATTTTCTTTTACTTTTTCTAAAACTATTGAAGTAAAAGGATTAACAATTATTACTTGTGCAACTTTTGACTGAAATGATTGTAAAAATAACTTGAGGGCCAAATCGACTATGTAGTCTTTTATATCTTGTTTTAAACTGTAAGTCTAAATGCTTAGCTTCAATTAACCACTATTTTTCAGTGATTAGGAAAAGATAATTCCTATCTTCTTATGTCTAGTGGACTGAGCAACTCTGTTGAAGATAACAGTATGTAATATAGCATTGTAAATTTCTATCGTTTTGTTTTGAGATCATGTACTTTTTTTGTTTTTGTGTTTTGATTTTCTCTTCATTGTTATTTTGTCAGTTTTTAAATTTTTAAAATAAAAAAAAGAACGACTGATCTGAAAACAATAATATACAGTATAAGAACCATTGTTGAATGCCTACCATCTTGTATGGTGAAGCTTTGAATAATTTCCAGTGCATTTAATTACTTCTTACTGTCTTATTGTGTGGTCAATCTTATAGTCTTACATCTGTTGGACTGAGCAACTTTGTTGAAGATAACAATATGTAATGTAGCAACCATTGTTAATTCCTATCATTTTGTTTTGAGATCATGTATAGTTTGTGTTGTTTTGATTTTGTATTTATTGTTTTGTTTTAGATTTTAATTTTTGAGATAAAAATAAATTTCAAAAAAAGAAAAAGATAACTCATTAGCAAAAGGTGTTTTGCATATTCTTTATTTAGATTTTTGCTACAGTAGCATTGATTTTAATTTACAGAAAGAAAATTCCATTAATTATAAGAATTTTTAAATTATTGTTCTACAATTTTATAAGAATTTGAATGCTTTTATTAGCACAATTGATTAATGTACATACAATTAAATATGACCAAAATTCTTTAGTTTTCTATATTTTAGTTTTATTTAACAGTTTTTATTACTTTACCATTTTAGTTTGGGCTGTCATGACAAAGTTCATACTTTGGTGACTTATGAACAAAAGAAAAGTATTTCCCAATGTTCTGGGGGCTGAGAAGATGATGACGCTGGTAGATTTGGATTTGGTGAGGGTTTGCTTTTCTGACTCATAAATGATCTCTTCTCCCTGTGTTGTTGGTAGCGGAAGGAGCAAACAAGCTCCCTCGGACCTTGGCTGTACAATGCTGATACCATTTATAAGGGGTTCATGTTCCCACCCTAAGCACCCCAACAGCTCCAACTTCTACTGTAATCACTATGCAGGTTAATATTCCAGGATTTGAATTTTGAGAAAACACAGATGTTCAGATCACAGCATTAACATAAAAAAATGATTCTGAGGAAACATTAGTGAATGGATGTCAAGAGGAACCACCTGGAGGAATAGACTCTCAGTTGACTAGCCAAGCATAGTGTCTAGAATCTCCATTAAATTTCATCATCTCAGATTTTTGGTTGAGGCATACACGTATGGAGAGATGTATACAGAACTACTGGTTACTCAGAGTTTGGAAAGAGATTCACTGAAGTTATCACCTGCACTGTCTCATCTTACCTAAACATGGTCCTCTGTATGTGTGAGTTTCAGTAAGATTGTAATGAGTTAACACCAAGTAGATATGCATTATAAAGCATTTGTAGCTGGATTTTAACAACTGTCAGGTAATAGCTGAATTATTTAAACAATAATATTCTGCATGTTCATTGAAGTGACTTTCAATGCTTGCTCTCTTCACAAAATCACACATCAAAAACCCTAGAAAATCTTGAGGAAACATTTGACCTAGCTTCCTGCCCATAACTTGTATGATAATATTAGCTTCATCTCAGAGATATTTGTTATTGTTGCCTAGAGAAGTTAATTGGCCACTGATATCTCATAAATTATGAAAGGATTATGGGAATTGGACTCTTCACATCAAGACTTCTCTATTACTTATGATATTTGTCCCATTCAAATAATTTTAGTAGAAAGAAAAATGTATCAAGTAAACCAATCTAATTTCAGCCAGTAGATAAATGTAACACTGCACTAAGGGGATAACAGATAGCTCCTGTAACATATAACCATGAAACCTGTTTCTTAACATAGAAAAATAAAGCATTTCTCCCTCCTGTCATAACCTAATGCACAGTGGACATCTCTCCCTGCATGTTTATGCTTAAAATAAATGTCTTAAAAAAGAGGACTCCTTCCATTTTGAGTGCCATCTTCCTGAAGACAGCATGGCCTCTGAAGGAACAGGAAAAGCAGCAGCCTGTGCTATTGTGCTCACGGTCTGTTACGCAGCGACAGTGGCTGTGCAGGCGTTTATCTACCAGCCAAATCCTACGGTCACAGCCCAATTAAACTGCAAGCAAATCTAACGTTGTCTTCTGTGGCTGGGAAGGGAATGGAATTAGTGAGCTCCAGCTCATCTTCGCTGTAGTGCACCTTTCTGGCCATCAGATGTCTGTGTGATGTTTCCTTTCTTCATAAAAATAAATTGTCAGCCCCTGGACTGAAAACTCCAATTTCTCCTTGTTTTAGGGTTCAGTCAAAGCCTGTGGTCTTTGGTTCAGCTTTGTCCCCCTCAAATAATGCAACAGTGGCGACAAGGACCAAATTACCTGCAATGTGGAGCTTGCTGCAGCCTGTGCCCCGCATGCTCAACTTGAGGATGATGGTAGAATTATTTTAAGGCATATATTCAAGGCTAATGTTCTTGTGGTGATGGAATTCTAGCATTACAGTTCTCTGACATCTTACTAGGGCTCTAATCTGTTTGGCTCCTGACAGTCTCTGTGGCTTGAGGAGCTCCTTCTTATTTTTTTTTTTTTTTTTTTTTTTTTTTTTTTTTTTTTTTTTTTGTGGTACTAGGGATCGAACTCAGGACCTTGCGCTTGCTAGACAAGAGCTTATTCCACTGAGCTATACCCCCAGCCCTCTGACCCTCTGAGGAGCTCCTTCTTAGATGCCCTTCATGCAGCTTTCTCTGTGTTTCTCCCAAGTTGACACCTATCTTTTTTTATTTATTTTAAAAATAAAAGAAAGAAAACATATTAACAAACAGGCATCCATTTACAAAATAGCCTAAGAATGATACAAACAACACAGATTTACAGACAAAGTGGTAGGAAATTAACAATGATTGTTGTATTACGTACTGATATCTTCAAGGTGGTTTCTCAGGAAAACAAATAGAGACATGCAATATTTATCAAACAAGTAATCATTAACTGTTTCTTTGAATAAAGCAGTAGAAGACAGTAGTACAACTGTTACCTATCCTGTATATACATACATACATACATACATACATACATACATACATACATAATTTCCCTTTCTTTCCCTTCTATTTCCCACACCCCAGTTGCCCTTTACTCTTCAACACCATCTTGAAGCATCGGTGGATGAACTGACCCTTAACCTTATCCTTATCCAAAGATACTTTATCCCCTTGACATGCTACCCTGGGTGATGGATCTGGATCCTCTTCTATTTGCCTTGAGTCATTGTATCAAATTTTTCTAAAATTCAACCCTCGTTGCTCAGGGTCTTCATCAGTGTATGTCCCACTCACTGTCTTGGGTTGAGAAGAACTTGGCCATTTTGCTTGTCCATTTCATAGAATCTTCTGAATTCTTTCTAGTCTCCTTCCTACCTATGTGCACAATAGCTGGTTAATTCCTGGGCCTGTGATTCTCTTGCAACACTTTATAGAGTGTAGCCCACAATGGTCAGCACACATTATAACATGGTTGTTTTCCAGTGGATTTGGAATAGTTTTACTGGCTTGTCTCATCTTCCATCTTCCTCCTAATTAAAATCAGTTTTGCCAAGAATCTTTTCAAAATATCAAGCAAATGGATTTTTTTAAATTCAGTTTCCTTGATACTCATTGCTCAATCAAGAAGGAAGTGGTGCATACTTTAAATGTTCGTTATGGTACCATAGGCTTTGCTGACAATGTCAGTCCTTGGATAGTATAAATATTTACGTACAGTCTGCAAACCGAAAACCATAGTAGCATGTTTATCAGAGACTTACAATACAAAAAATTACTCCATCCGATATTGGAAGATTGAAAATTTCCAGTATATAAGTGGAATGATTGTGAGAAGTAACTGTCACTTCAGTGAGAGAATATGAAAGGAGAAGTTGGGGTTCTTAGAACCTACAAGACTTTCAAACTGTGCCCCAGACCTGTGAGAAGAACAGCTTCCCTGTAGTCCAGAGAAGGGTCCTGCAAGTCTAGGACACCCAAATGCATGCCCTTCACGGACCTGATCTCTTAGGTGGGGAGAGAAGGGACGGTTCCACAATACCAATTCAGGGAGTATGAGAAAAGCTTTGAAACCGGTCCCTACTTCCACTGATCTCCTAATAATGAATATTGTTGGGATGATGCAAATAGAAACAGGATGGACATGAGACAGTTATTTTCTGTCCTCTTACAGGTGTCTGTAGTACTAACAATGGCAGAACCTAATCAGCAGGTTAATTTCAGAGAAAAATCTGGTTTGAAATCTTTTCATCCTGGCATCTCAAAGAAAAACATAAAAGAATGGCTCTAGGGCTGGGAGATAACAGATTAGTAATTACCATGGAAGCACAAGGATTGCAGCTTTAATAAGTAAAGTGAGAAATTTCAAACGTTTTTTGTTATTCAGGATTGCTTTTGTTCATGACTCAGTCTGAATCATGTAATTTGATTTCAGAAGTTTATCAGAGAAAGGAAAGATTGCGTGTAGTTGGTCATGAAGATCCATAGGTAGGTGTGGAAGTGCTATTCATCGTTTGTATCCTGGTACCATTAGTTAGAAATTAAGGATGAAAACATATCTTTAAGAATGTTGGTGAATATAGTTTTCTTTAATGATCTCAGCAGGGAAGGTTGATGGGTTTAGTCAGACTCTATCACAAATGCATTCTTTCCTTGGGAACTCATCTTTTTGACCTACCATTTCTGTTCTGTATAACTTTCGTTATGATTCTCCCGCTGTGATCCAGAGTATTTGAAGCTTTGTAATACATATTGTATCCTATCTAAAAAATTACAATAATGATGGTGGCTGATTATTGCATTCTAGGCATTTTCTAAGCATCTCACAGATATTCTTGCTTTTAATACGCACAAGACTCTGCCGAGGTAGGTATGATCACTATACTTCTCCTATAGATACAGCAACTGAGATACAGAGAAATTTAAACACCTACCCAACTCGATTTGTGTAATAATGCTGAACCTAGGGTGCCAGCAATCCAAGGACTCTACAGCAGAAAGGCCCTCTCTCATGTCAGCGTTAGGCTGGGAGACAATACAGTCATTATTTAAATTACAAATAGGATGGAACAGAGACAAATGAGATCTTCCCTTTAGAATCTGTTGTTTATGTGTGCCTAGTGGGTGATCCTGCTGTGCACAGATTGACATATGGCTATAAACAGTTTGACAGCCATTTTCACCAGGCATGGTCAGTAACTGACCAGAGAGAGAAGAACAAGTGTAACTCTTTTGATCTATGAGGCAATTCACACTATCTGGTTTTTAAGTTCACAAGATATTTATTGAACTGAATTTCAAAATGAATAAGAACCCGTGAGGGGCTAGGGAGGTTATGCTTATGAAGTAAATGTCTTCACAAGTGTAACCTAAGTGGGAGGCAGTATCTCATCCTGTTTGACAGGCAGGGAAGAAAGCCCTCTTTTCAGTTTATTGTAATGCAACTTCACTTGTTTAAAAAAGAAGTAGAAACACCTAATATCGACTATACCCTTAAGCAATTGACTGAATCAAATCAGAGTTCCAATATTAAATTTAAAGTAAACCCAAGGAGATCAAAGGAACTGGGAATAAGAAGGCAAATGACTGTATGAGGATTAGAGTTGAAAGATCTATGGAAGTCAAAATAGGAAGATTGAAAAATGTCATTTTAGATGGTCAGCAATGACTCTGGAGAAAATTGCTCTCCATAATCAGTGGTGATTCTTTGAGGCTGTAAAGAGAGAAGAACAAAGTGTCACTGTATGTGTTTGAAGGAGGTGACTTTCTGCTTCAAATATGTCATCAGCTCAGAGTGCGTTTTCTAGGCTCCTCTGAACAGGTGCTCCTTGTAACCTTGCAAAAAGGTTATATCTTGGTTAAACTCTTAAGAACCTGAGAACATTTAGTCAAAACTGTGTTTAGTACACTTAATTTATAGAACATCATGATACAGGAAAATAAAACTCCCAAGCTGAATGATATCAGACGAGTTCGTGTTCTCTAAAATCGAAGAATGAATTTTAGGGACAACGGAGGTTAAGAGCAGAATATATTTATTGAGAGAAAGAAAGCTTCTGTCTAAGAGAGGGACAGAAGGGGGGCCCGAGTGGGTTACCCCCAACTGTCTTTTCTAGGGACTTTAATAGAGAAAAACCATGAGGAGAGGTGGGTCCAAGGTAGGGGAAATGGACAAAACTATGGTCAGCCAATAAGATTGCAGGTATAATTGTCCAGGTAAGACTGAGTGGACTGGGATCAAATGGGAGAGTCGTATAGCAAGCAGGGAATGAATACAGATCAGGGGCTTTTCCTGTGGGGGTCAGGCTAGTGACTCTTCCTGGCTTTTAGAAGGTGGTTGTTACTTATTTAGAATATCAATCCCTGACATTTACACCTAGGGAGGTAAGTGGGTTCATTTGTTTAGCCCCTTTTGTCATAATGTCTGGCCCACAGGTATCTTTTATGTTGGCTCCTTTGAAGGCCCGGCCCTGTCTGACTGCCTGTAGTATTTCTATCTAACTCAGCTGCTTGTAACACTCACACCATGGCGGCACATCCACAGTACAATATCCTTTGTTTGCCTTGGTGGTCACATGACCCCCTGGGAGCTGTGGTTCAATAACCACAATATCCTCAAAAGAGAATAGTGGGACTGGGGGTGTCATTCAGTGGCAGAGCGCTTTCCTAGCATGTGTGAGGCTCTGAGTTCAATCCCCAGTACTGCTACACACACACACACATGCACACACACATACACACACACACACACACACACACACACACACACACGTGCATGGAAGATAATACTGCATATCATAACTTAAGATAAAAATCCCAAACTTCAGATATAGTTTCTGCTAGCACCGTTTTCCACAGCATTTTAAAGTTGAAAGATTTTAAATGGAGTCTCCTAAGCCAGAGACCATCCATATGAGGGCCAGGGTGCCCTCCTTGCTGCACCAGGAAAGAATAAAGAAAACAGTCTAGACAGGAAAGCTCTCAGGAAGAAATGTGCGGTGACCAGACAGTTCAATCTAAACCAACCATCCTTCTGTACAAGTGTTAACAAATATAAGAATGGACGAGAAAGTGATGCTTATTGTCTAAATTAAAGGAATGAGGGTGAGGGTCACCTATATATTGTTAATGAATCTAGATCAAATAGCCAACACTCTCTGTCCCTCACATCTTTCCATGGCAAGCTCCTTCATTTGGGACCTGACATTGACGACTTTGACCAGAGTTAGTCCCTCCCCTAGGAGCTGCACCCCAACTGCGTTTTGCCACTGACTGTGCCGATCTTGATTTTCTTTTTCCTTGAACTCATATTTTTTTGAAAATACTGATATAAGTATGAACTTTTTTTCTATTTCTCCACTTGAGTGTATATAATGAGAAAAGGATGTATTTTGTTTACCTCTTTATCCTAACTGTTTGGAACATAATAGGAATTTAATAAAACTTGTGCAGTGGATAAACAGCCTGAGCAGAGAGCAGTAACTGAGCAAAAGCAAGATTGTTTTCTGTTGAAAAAGCTCTATTAAGTTCAATATCTCATATTTTAAATCCCTTCTTATTAATATAAGTGCCATCTGCCTTAAAATATGGAAGACCTAATCTTAAAGATCAAACAATTCTGAGATGGCTCCTGTGATCAAAATACATAAAGTTTTAGAAACTAAAGTCATGATTATAGAAATTACTTTCATTATAATAAGTTTCTGCCTTCAATAAGATTCAAAATATTGCAGATGGTTTTCTCAGTGGATAAGATAATGAAACATAAATTTGTTCTTTCAAAGGAATCATATTTACTAACTAATATGTACCAAAGTCACCTTCCTCACTGTATTCCCAATGATTCCTATCTTCCACTTTTAGTCTATTACAAGAGTAAGGGACATCACAAGGTGGTTCTAAAATACAGGTTTTTCTGAAACAGAGAGAGAGAGAGAGAGAGAGAGAGAGAGAGAGAGAGAGAGAGAGAGAGGGAGAGGGAGAGGAAGAGAGAGAGTAAAAATAGAAAAGCATATATACTAAATTTCTCATTAGACATATTGATTTGTTTTTAATAGAGTCACGCTTATTTCTTATAGTCTCTTAATAAGCACACCAGTTGACTTTTGCACGGCACCATTTTTACATTCTGAAACTATATTGGGTCAAGACAGACAGAGTGCCCAATTACATTGTAACTGCATTTTTAGCAGCATTATTCTTTCTCCTTTTAATTGTTATTTAATCATGCATCAGTTATTGTTTTCTGTCGCTATTAGGAAGTCTTTATTCTTGCCCAAGGCGATGGTGAATGAAATTTAAATTTTTAGTAGAATAACCATCCAAAACAAATGAGGAAAATTAAACAAAAGGCATGATGCTTTTCAAGAGCTTTGATTTTGGTTAAGAGAGTAAAATTGTTTAAAAAAAAATACATCCCAGTGGTTGTTATGGAAACAGATTGAATAGGAGAATGCAAAAGGAAGACGGATGCTTCAAATATCACACTGTGTGGAAAATTACATTCGTATTAACTTTAATTGTATAGTTACCGAACAATGTCAAAACATGATTATTCACAATAGTAATAATTGATCTAAAATGTTTCTTACATGAAGAAGTCTTTCTCTCTAAGGAGGAATATCATGAGATCACATTCACAGCTGCTCTTTATCAAAATGTTCCATGTCTGTCTGCCTAAGTTAGGTATAAATTAAACTGTGAACATCTGAGAGAGATGCTTCATTCTTAGAAGCTACTCCTACTACCTGCATAGTATTTAGGACACATTTGTTTGTAAAAAATTCATTATCTCAGGAAAAACGGGCAGAACTGTTCACAGGGAAGAAAGAGAAGCTCATATATGTGTGGAATTTAGATACCGCGGTTTTCCTCACCCACAGATGATACTAGTGGCAAAAATTTCTTCACTGACCTTGATCTTTTGAAAATATTGTTACACTTTCTATAAAAGGAGAAGTGGGGGTAAATTGGCTTGATGTGTCCAACTATCTTGGTTTTTGCCTCAGAATGAAAATCATAGCTGGAAATAAAGTGGAACTGGTAAAAATATAACAAGATTTCAGAGCTCTTTCTATGGCACATTCTTCTTGCTCAAAAAAAGAAGTGGGATAAAAATTATAGTTATCATGTAATTATATATCTCAAAGAAGAATATTTAATAATACAATAATAATATTTCAATGCTTATGCTAGGCTAAAGAGTTTAGAAACCTATCTTGAAACGTCACAGTAAATTTCAAGTAGGTATTGCTATCTTATTACCCAGACAGAGATCAGAAAATGTTCATTAAGATCAGAAAAATGGCAGGATCTGAACCCAGAGTCTTAAATCTTTCTGGTCTTCTGTGTTTTTCCATATAGAACAATATGTTTATGTAAGTAATTGACAGGCAGCTACATAACAAAGCATGAAGGTCTTAACCTGGAAAATCTACTTTAATGTTTCACGATCTACAATCCATTACCTTCCTAAACCCATTATCAGCCACTATTAAATATTACACTAAGATAAAGACTTGCTTGTATAAGTGCTGTACGTTGTTAAGTTGCAGTTTGGAGCTCCAGAACTATCTGTTATCATAAAACAAAATGGGTAAATAAATAGCCAAGAAAATGAATGACTGAAGACATTCTTGTTTGAAAATATTTCAATCAAAGCAATCATCCAGTTTGAAAATATCTTCATTTATTCATTCAACTACTCTTTATTAAGATTTACTATATGCCTTAACACTGTTACCACATAACAAATATATTGTTTAAACACATACACACACACACACACACACACACACACACACACACACACAGAAACACACATACACATCCATGTCCAAACACATGTGCACACAGTCCTTATTGTCTAGGATTTAGTGAAGAAAACAAATTAATCAATAGATTAAGGGTAAAGTGGGGCGTAAACAAAGGCTGTTAGAAGACCATTTATGTAGATAACTAACCCAGCTGTGGGGGTTAAGGTGCTTCTCAAATACCAGTGACATTTGGCTGCATAGGGGAGATGACTGTAAGCAGAGAGGACAGGGGCCTCTTGTGGCTTTATATGAACCACTTGTCATGTACAAACTGAACTTCTGTACTGTCGTTTTGTTTACTCTGAAAGACATCACACCCGTTTGGTGTAGTTAAAAGTAAAAGAAACTACCTTCTGGACTGGTTTGAGCCATACACTTAAAGGAATACAGGTTTTACTTTCCACAGATGATGGAATTAACTAGACATCTCATGGGATTTATTCAGTCTTCACTTTCAGTTTACAACCCTATAAATACAGCTGCTGGGAACACTGCTGAAAATGTTCTTGTTCCATTGAGAGATCAATGGACCGTCCCAGCTAAACACTGACCAGGAACTACATATCAAAATGCTTTGCTGGGAAGGAGATAAGTGCATATAAGTATTTTTGTATCTGCTCCCTTGACAAAACAAAGTTAGAGAGTAATAATAAATGTTAATATTGCTAGAATTTGTTGAATACTCTATATTGAGAGCACTTTACATGTTAATAACTCATTTAATCTTCTGTGCCACATTTTGAGAAATGCACAGAATCTCCATCTTAGAAGAAAGAGGTAAGGTACCAAAGTTTACCTTGCTAGTAGCTTTGATTTCAGAGTGTATATTCTAAGACACACTTCTATGCAATGAGAATATGATCACAAAAAGATAAAAATATTGACTTTATTAAACTGGTTAATTCAAGTTCATATTTAGCTAATACTCATTAAACACTAATGCACACACATTTTTATAATGCTCCCTATGGACATATCTATCATAAATATGTAATTCTCAAAACAAGATCTTTAATATGGATATTATATTACTCATTTCACAGATAAGAAACTTAGGTTTCAGATAATTACATACTGAATATGAGAGGTATGTAGAGATAAGTTTCATTCATATATATATATATATATATATATATATATATATATAATTGGCCAATTATCCTCAAGGATGCTCCATTTCTGGAGGAAAGAGTAAAGTTGCTTGACAAATTTTCTTTTTAGATGTAATTTGTTTTAAATAGCATTAACACAGTATCATCCAACAAAATATCTTTTCAACACATGAAGCCAATTCCTTAGGTTAAAACCAAAGCTCACATTTTAGTTGATGGCTTGTTAGGTTATTTTTAATATCGATGTAGTAATTTTCAATAGTAATTATTAGGTTAAATTAGTCTATGAGTACAGCCTTGTGATTCTCTATTAAGAAACCAGCAACTCAGACACAGATACAGAAATTGAAATACCTGGTTTCTCTGTGGCTGAGACAGCCTACAGGAGTAAAATTTAATTTAACAACCCAGTAATTCTTTAAAGATAAAAAAATGAAATAACTCTCACACTGCAGCTACCCATTTATCAACTTCCACAAATGTATTGTCATACCAACTTAATTTTGTTACACAGATTTTGATCAGACGGCAAACAAAAATTGGTTGTCTTGTTCTCATGGGTCGAGTAGCTTCACCTGTGTAAAATACGCAAATGCGCAGTATGCAGTGGGCATAACGCTGCTGACGCTGCTATTGCCTCTCTGTGTTGGGGAAGACATGAGCAAATCAGTGCGGCTCTGTGTTTGACTGTGTTATAAATGCCTGGAACCATAGCAGTAGCTATATTGTCTGAACAAGCATATCTGTGCTTGTGTTTTGCCTCTGTGTGTCTGTGGATACTGTGGTTTTAACAACTTGAAGCTTAGTGGCCACGGTGTGGAGCAAGTCTGTCAGCTCCAGCTTTCCAACCACAGGAACTAACTACCTGTCTTTGTGTACCATGTTGGTGACTATTGCAAACTTTTTTCATTATTGTATTTACTATATTGATCTGTGATTGGTGATCTTTGATGTTACCTTTATAGGTGTTTTGGGTGCCACAAATCATGTTCATGAAAGATAGAGAAGTTCACTGATACATGTTACACGTGTTACAACTGCTCCCTCACCCCCTGCTCTGATCATTCCCCTGTCTCTCTCGTTCCCTTAAGTTCTTTCCATCCCCTAAAATGCAATATTGAAATTAGGCCAGTTAATAACCCCGCAGTGTCCTCTAAGTGGTCCAAGGAAAGGAAGAGTCACATGTCTCCCCCTTTGAAACAAAAGTTAAAAACAATTAACCCTACTACAAAGGCCAAAGCTGAGACGAACCAAAAGCTAGGTCTCCCACATCAGTCAGCCAATTTGAGAATGAAAAGAAAAATTCTTGAAGAAAATTGGACGTGCTGCTCCAGTGAACACCCACATTATAAAGTGAAACAACCTTATTGCTGATGTGGGATCGTCAAACCAACCACTACATTTTCTTTCATCCAAAACAGAATCCAGGGAAGGGCTCCTGAGTTCTGTGAAGGTTTAACAAAGGAAGGAAACTGCAGAAGCAAAGGTTGTGTCGGAAGTGAAGGAAAGAAGTCATCTCTGTAGCATAAAGTATGAGGTGCAGCAGCATGCACTCATGCAAAAGCTGCAGCAAGGTATCCTGGAAATATAACTAAGATCATTTATGAAGGCAGCTACACTGTGCAAATGATTTACAACATAGCTGAAACCGCCTTCTACTGGATGACGAAGCCAACTAGAACTTTTTCTGCCAAGAAATGAAAGCCGGTGCCTGCCTACAAAGCTGCAAAGCACAGGTAGCTCTCCCATTAGGGGCTAGGGCAGCTGCTAACTTTAAGTTGAAGTCAGTGCTCCTTTACTGTTTCGAAAGTGCCAGGATCTAGTATACTAAATCTGTTTTGCTTGTGCACTGTAAATGGGATAACAAAGTCTGATGAGAGCGCTGATGTTAATTACACAGTTTAATGAATTATTTTACACCTACTGTTAAGACAAAAATAAATGCAAAATGTTTCTGCTTGACGGCAATGTACCAGGTCACCTAAGAGCTCTGATGGTAACATACAGCATTAATGTTTTCCTGCCTACTAACTTAATATCCGCTCTGCAGCCCACAGATCAATAAGTACTTTCAACTGTCAAATCTTGTTTAAGAAATATGTTTCATAAGGCTATTGCTGCCAAAGAAAGTAATGTCTTTGATGGATCTTGGAAAAATAAGTTGAAAACTTTCTGAAAAAGTCTAAACATTCTAGGGGCCATTAAAAGTATTTGTAACTCATAGAAGAAGGCCAAAAATGTCAACATTAAAAGTTTGAATAGTGAAAGGCAAAAGATTTATGTGATCTGAAGTTCTTTGATCAATCTTGGATGTCTGTATTTGTTTTCCTGAGTATACACTTTGAAGTTATCAATGTGTAATACAGCAACCATTGTTAATTCCCTGTCACCTTGTCTGTAATTCAGTTTTGATGTACTATTCTCGTGCTGCTTTGTAAGTGGCTGTCTGTTTGTTAATATGTTTTCATTCTTTTATTTTTAAAATAAAAAAAAGGAGTTTGAAAGAAGTTGATTAAGCCCCATGGATGACTTTGAAGACCTGAATGCTTCAGCAAAGGGTAATTTCCAATGAGGTAAAAATAATAAGAGAATATGAATTAGAAGTTGAGCCCAAAGATGGAACTACATTACTGTTTAATGAGAAAACTTTAATGAATGAGGAGTTACTTATAGAACAAAGAAAGTAGTTTTGCTAGACTCAATCTCCTGGCAAAGATGCTTTGAACATTGTTGCAATGAAAATGCAGGATTTAGAATATGACATAAACTTAGTGGATAAAGCAGTGTCTGCATTTGAGAGGATTGGCTCCAATACTGAAATAAGTTCTACTGTGGCTAAAGTGCTGTCAAAAATCATTGCGTGGTACAGAAGTCTTTCGTGAAAGAAGGACTCCATTGATGAGTAAGTTTTGCTGTTGTCCTGTTTTAAGAAACTGCCACTGCCATCCAAACCTTTAACTACCTTGAAGGGTCAGCAGCTATCCCCATCCAGGTGGGATGTCCACTAGCAAAACAACTGGGAATTGATGAAGGACCGCTGACTTTCAGGATTCTTAGCAATGAATCATTTTAAAATAAGGTATGGACATTGTTCTATCAGACAAGACACAATTACCCATTTACCTGACTAAAGTACAGTGTTCACCAAGAAGTCAAAATATTCATGTGACTCGTTCTGTTGAAATCTCTGACTTATTGTTGTGGTCTGGAACTAACCTGAAATATCTCCAAGGTATATTTGCCATAATTTATGATTAGGCTCCACTCTTACTGGCTTATATGAATTTACTTTAAAAATTGACTGTTTTTAGAGTACTTTGTGATTCATAGCAATATTGAGCGGAAGGTACAGAAAATTCCCCCTAACTCTGGCCCCCACAGTTATAAACACCCTATTTAATCAACATCCCCTGTGACAGTGGTACATCTGTTAGAATTTATGAATGTACACTGACACAGTAGAATTACCCAAAGTCCATAGTTCACATTAGAGTTCATCTTTCACATTGCACGGTCACTCGGTTTTGATAAATATATGCATGTTTCCTCTATGGCACCATCACCCAGAATAGTTGCACTGCCATAAAAGTCTTCTGCTGTGGCTATTCAACCCTCCCTTACCTACAGCCCTTAGATACTCTTTTTACCTAAATATAAATTTTACCTAAATATAAATTTGTCAAAAGACATTTAAGAAAGTACATTCTTTTTTTCTTGATTTAACACAACATGTTTGCCAGTCTTTGGACTAACATATTGATTTTGATGTACAAAATTAAATGCACAGCTGGGCGAGATGGCTCACACCTGTAATCCCAGCACTCTGGAGGCTGAGGCAGGAGGATTGTTGCAAGCTCGAGACCAGCCTAGGCTACAAAGTGAGCTCAAGTCCAGTCTGGACTGCATAGCGAGACCCTGTGTCAAAAAGACAAAAAAAAAAAAAAAAAAGAACTTAAAAAAAATTAAATTCAGAGCAGAGAATGTTTTTAAATCTGCCCATCCAAAAATGGTTTTCCCCCAGATTTATTGAGGTATACTTAACCAAATATTTATATATATTTAAGATGTACACTGTGATGTTTTGATGATTGTAGAATGATTACACAATCAAGAAAATGAAACACATCCATTTCGTAGTTACAGTTTTGTGGATGTATATCATAGAAACACGTAAAATCAACCTTCTCAACAAATTGCATGCATATAGCATTGTGAGCTTTCACCACCATGCTGTACATTAGTTTTACCCAAAAATGATATTCGTAGTTCTATATCTACCATTAACTAGTACTTTCTTTAAGCCTATTAAAATAACTCAGCCACATAAACTACATGTAATATTATTTCATTTACATGAGATGAGCAGAGTAGACAAATCCATATCAATCAAAGTTGTTCAGTGGTTCCCTAGCTAGATGGGCTGAGTCTGAGTTTAATATGATAACTTTTAATATTTGCTATTTATGTAATTACTGCACGATCTTTTGTTATCTTGTTACCTCAATTTAAAAAGACCTCTTCTGCTTTATGTTTCTGTGACTATGGACAAATGGGAATTGGAATGTTTAAATGTCTTCACCAAGTCTAATAGTACTGGATGCTAAAGCTACCCTTAACTGTAATGCACAAAAATGCTATTCTCAAATCATTATAGAGAATAAAAAATAATAAAAAAACATTAGAAATGATACAGAGCTTCACTAAACAAGAGGGTAGGAACTCACCAGTGGTTGTTATAGTTCATATTGTTGTCTTCAAATTAGTTGTTCAGATTACCAGATCTGAGTAGGCAAAGTTAGTCAAAAAGAATTTAAGCATTATCTGTTCCTTTCTTGTATCTTATGCCTGGTAATCTGAGATAACAATATGTCATATAACAACCACTGGTAATTCCTGTCCTTTTGTTTTGAAGCCTTGTATCATTTTAATTGTTTTTGTGTTGTGTTTTTGTCTGTGTTGTTGTTTTCATTGTATTTAAAAGAAAAGAGAAGGAAAAAACTGCTATTCTCAATTCTGTATCTGTAACTAACTAGAGAGTCCTTGAGTGGGGCACTTCACTTCTTTGTGACTGTGAACATACTATAATTTTATTGTATTCATATTTATGCTGTCCCTACATGGTCTCATTTATATGGAGGGGAATCTTTTTGGAAGATATTGGAGAGCACTATAAATATGAGTGAATTCGGGTCTAAACGTGCTGTTTGGGAATGGGGGCTGTTTAGCAGCGGTGTGTCACTGGGGCGTGAATTCGGAGGGTGTAACTCCTCCCTCTTATTCCATGCATACTCAGCTTCCTGGCTGCTCTGAGGGAAGGGGCTTTTCTGTACCATGTCTTTCCACCAAGATGTCTTTGCCTTGCAGCCTGCTAACTGAGGACTGAGTCACCTCAACCAT
Source organism: Dinomys branickii (assembly GCA_004027595.1). Classification (NCBI taxonomy): domain Eukaryota; kingdom Metazoa; phylum Chordata; class Mammalia; order Rodentia; family Dinomyidae; genus Dinomys; species Dinomys branickii. The sequence goes on from PVLD010008917.1 coordinate 47,301, forward strand.
GGGCTAAGTTGAACCTCTCTTGCTTACATTGTGAGTGCTGGGTATTCTCTCCAGTTTTTCTTTCGTGTGTGTGCGTGTGTGCGTGTATGTGTGTGTGTGTGTGTGTGTGTGTGTGTGTGTGTGTGTGTAGCCCTGTCACCAAGTAACCTCCCTGACTTTTACTGCCATGGACTCGCCTCGTATTCCTGTTATGTGTGCAGCGCACATTCCTTTGCTGATAACCATTGCTTCTACAGTTTTTAGTTTCAGCTGAGGGGCCTCTTTCTCTATTTTTTGTCTACTTCAAAGAAGGGACTTCAATCTTACAGCAGGAAAACTTAGGCATATTTTAAACAGGGCCTGCAGTACAAAGCAGAGAAGTAAATATATATCAGAAAAGAATATAACTATCACACAGATACAGGTTTGAAGATAAACCATATCCTTTCAATATCCTTTCAATTACGTGGAAACCTATCACTGGAAACATTCTGTAAGGCGTCACATTAATTCTTGGCGGTAGAGAAAGAGAGAAACACGTGACCCATTCTTGCGTAAGACATGTCCTCATCAGTCCAGGCTACAAGGAAGCAGGGCAAGCTGAGCCCAGTTCGTTTTTAACTATTTCCTCCGAGAGAGAATTTTTATATTACTTCCCCCACCTACTGATGAAGAAGTTGAGATGACACATCAAGGAAATTTTCTCCTATGACTAAGCCAAGCAATGACAAAGACAGCAAAGAAAACTATTTTAAATCATATCATATTCTCTTTTTATAAAGTAGTTATATGTAATTACAGTAGGTGGGTTTCCACTATTGGGACACAATAGCTGATGTGCAAAGGGGCGCATTAAAGAAGGAAATGTTTATTTTGTCCCACATTTCAGAGGTATTGAGCAGGCTCCATTGAGTCTACTCTGCGGGAGGGTGGAAAGGTCACCATGCAAAGGGGTTTCTATATATTAATTGTAAGTGGCAATAGTAATAATGTTACCTAGCTATTATAAAGAAATTTATTTGCTAGAAATATAACTAATAAAAACAGTTTCATATATCCATAGCAAAAGCATAGGTCAGTCTGTGCAGAAATCTTTACAGATCTCAGGACAAATTATAACTCTACAGAGACTGGGTTTAGGTCTCATATGTGAAAAACAGCTTTATTATCTGATAATAAAAACTGAACAAGCAAAATAAATTGCATATGTCTTATTTCACTTTTACATATGGCCAAAGTTATTGGGAAAGACGAAGAGAAACCTAATATAATTTCTGAATTGTTGAGGCTATTTTTCAGGTTTTCGTCAGGCACTCAATTTCTATGACTGTTTTCAAAGTTACACCCTCTGTATACCTGAAAGAAGCTTTCTTTTTTTCTCGTACTTTTCTTTCTGTGTCAAACATGAAATCTGGTTTGGTGTTTTGTCTTATTCTTAGTAAGGAGTGCAGTATTTTTTAAAAAAAATACATGTTGCCACTGTGGACGTTTTCAAAAACTAACAAGAGAACAAATAAAAGGGCTTCTGTTCCTTGCTTTGTCACTTGTTACAATAGCTGAAAAATGAAGACGGGATTTTCAGAGGTCCTCCCCTCCCCGCTCATTTGCGTGGTTATGGGTTTGACGATGGACTTGTAGCTCACTTTTTCCTAATTGCTTCGGGAAAGCTGTGACTGATGTTACACAGAGGTGTGCACAATAAACCAAAACCAATTATTTCGCCGTAATTGCCCCCATTTCCATGGAAATCTCTAAATTGCTTTCATTTTATTCAGTTGTCTTTCTCAATACAATAGCACACTCTACTCCGCTCTATTTCTTTTTTCCTTCTAGAGTGGCCTGGACCACCCAACATGAGAAGAAAATAATAAATAATATTTTGGATTCAACTTGGAGCTAGATGAAGGAAAATAAAACTAATTTTTTTTAAGGTTTTGGGCATATTAACTAGATTTTTCCAGTTTTGCCAATTGAGTTTAATAATAATAACAAAAACTGAATTTTTCATATCACTATCCCATTAGTTCATGATATACTCGTGCAAAATACTAGTATTGGCGAGGACAGATAGTATTATGTCCATTGTACTAACAAACAGAGCTTGAAGTTTAATGGGCTTTACCCAGTGTCACACAGCGCAGGGGAAGATCACCGATGGAATCAGACACTTCTGATTTTCTACCAGGCCGAGTCCCAATTTCTTCTTCCTTCCCAAGAGTCCATACCTGTGCTGTGTCTCTTTGCAAGGCATTACCATTTATTCACTTTCCTAAATTAGATGCAACGTCCTTTAGCCGTTGTTTTATCCCATCAACATCAGATGTCTTTTCAGCTTGTCCTCACTGCGCTGCCTTCTTTTGTCGTAGTCCTACTGCGTCTTTCTTCCAGCACACACTGTTTCAGGTCTGTTTGGACTAGAAACATTACTTAAAAGTTACGTTTCCAGAACATCGATGGGATCACACTCAAGTGCTTTTCCTCTAATCATAGGATTAGAAGTCCCACTTCACCCAACTATTCCCCTACTGGGTATTTTCCCAGAAGAATTAAGAACATCATATCACAGTGATATATTTGCACCCATATTTATAGCAGCACAATTTGTCATAGCAAATACTTGGAAACAACCCAAATGTCCATCAGTTGAGGAATGGGCAAAAAAGATGTGATATTTTTAGACAGTGGATTATTACTCAGCTATAAAAATGATAAACTCAAGGCTTTCATAGGTAAATGGATGCAATTAGACACCGTATTCATAAGTGAAGTGAATCCCTTAAATAGTTCAACTCTCTTACACCCGAGAATGGCAGAAAACACTACAAAGACACCCTCGGAAATGGTGTGTACTGGAGCTGGGGATATAGCTCAGTGGAATAAGCACCTGCCTAGTAAGTGCAGGGTCCTGAGTTCAATCCCCAGTACCGCCAAAAAAAAAAAAGGAAATGGTGTGTACTGGTTGACAAATTCCTTTGAGTCTTTTTCTCCATTGTTTTCCCATGTTGACATGCATTACCTTTCCATTTTCCTGGAAACACTGATTTCAAAGTCTTGCGTTTTGTTTCCCTTCACTTGTGTCTGAGTTAGATTTGGTAAGAAGACCAACCTGGACATAAACTCGGTTCTACCCTGGTGGTCCTTTGAATTTTTTGCCTGAAATATCCCCTTGTTTCTAAAAAAAAGGAAACATTCAGTTGAGAAGTATCTGACCTTCACTTAGTCATAGTTCAACACAGGACACAAGGGATCTTTACATCCATTAAGAAGGCTATTTGTCCTTTGGAAGGTCAGAGAAGATTTTGGCTGAACTCTGTAGAAAGCCTCCCAGAATTGTAGCCACAAAGTAGTAGCTGGTCATTTCCATGGCTATGCTTGGATCAAGAATTCTCCCTCCCCAGTCCTGGCATAGCTGCCTCTCAGTATCTACCCCTAGACAGCAGAGGCTTCATTGCCTTAAGTTCTTTACAACCTGAATTTCCAGGAGCCAATGCCACACACGTAACAGAAAGGAGGCTTCCTTCTCAGCGTTCTCAGCCTCAGCAGAGCCTATAACTGATGGGAATTAGCTTACATATAGAATCTTATCTAGCAAGAAACTGAGAAAGCAGATTTTTACCCCTGCAAATGTGAAAGAAGGAAAATGTGCTGATGGGTGAATGAGCAGTTCAGGGTCCTCAGCCTCTTCCCAGCTCCAAGTCCTCCATCACTCAGACCCTGAAAGCTCCAACATGCCTTTCCTCACCCCTGTATACACGGTTTTGTTTGGGCAGACAGTTTCTTCAGTTCACCCTAAACATCAGTGTACCATGACTACACTGATAAATTTAGAAATGTGTAATCAACATATGGTCAAATTTATATGCAGTTATATGTAATCTCATATATTTATATGTAAAGGAAAGAAGCAATGAAAGGGATACAGTGTAACTGGGTAATTTATGGAAATTTTCAAGTTTACAGGGCATTGTTTGTTCTAGTCTGTGTTTATCCTCCGAATGCTGAAGCAGATAATAAGCCGAAGACAAACATGAGATGAATCCCACCCCAGGAATGTGCAAACATTTTGAATTAGGCTTTTGGGGGTTTTAATTAAGTGGCTCACAATTCAAACTTGCCCACAAAAGTCCTGACATTTCAGTATTGTTCCAGGCTATCTACAATGTATTTTAGAAATAAAACCTAAAACTAGACTGGTCCGATATGTCTGCTATTATAAAAATTAGTTTCAGAAATTTAGGAATTCAGGCAAGGCCAAGCTATTAACCTGTCTGCTAGTAAAGGTGAGAGTTATCTTTCTTGTACAGTGGAGCCTCCTGTGTAATTGTTTACCTAACTAATTTACATGTAAACATAGCTGGTCACATTCCCATCACTATAGACATGTGAGGAAAAGCATAAATTTTTGGAATGTACACTGGCATTGCCAGAAGTCATACTGGCATAAACAGTGTCTATAAAGTGGAAGTATCTTATGCTGTCTTATGTTGGTGTGTTTGAGATTCAGTCCAGGGAAGAACTTTCCCCTTTACTGTCTTCCGTGTATCCTAGGCCTTCATGCCTTCCCCTAGGAACCCAGGGAAAAGGCCTCACTGTGCTTCTGAAAGAACAGGAAGGAAATTTGGTAATGCTCAAATACTGTAGTATTTTGTTCTGTGGGTCACATAAATTGGTACATATGACAATGTGTAAATCGAACAAGAAGGTAATGAATACGCCAGCATGCAGTGTCTATAGTAGGTTCTATGTGATGATAGTTAATTACCTTGAATTTTGTTTTTAAAGTAACTTAAAGAGGTTCTCTAGCTCACATTTCAGAGGAGGGAGAGACAAATTCTTTGGGCCCAACCTTTTTGAAGATGAGGTAGAACTACCCCAGCTGTTGGAAATTCTTTAAAGAACACAAGCTCTTAGAAAATGCACAGCATATAAGCCCTGAATGATAAATATATGTATCTCATAGTCAGAACTCACGGAGATGAAAGATTTATAGTACCTTTTTACAGTGTTCTTTCCTCTTGCCCTTCTTTGGACTAAGGGGCTAAGGATATAGCTCGGTGGCATAAGCACCTGCCTGGCAAGCACAAGGTCCTGAGTTCGATTCCCAGTACCACAAAAAAAAATTTCCTCTTGCTCTTCTACCTATGATTTCCTTGATCTTTTAGCTCAGCAGAGCTGATTTAACTGCTCAACCTGGCTGCCTGTTGTGGCTTGTGTCTAGATGTCCCCAAAAGCTTCATGCAATCATTCAGCTGTTTTAGAAGTGGCTGAATCTAGAGTGTGTGATGCTGAGATTAAGGGTGTGCGGTTGGTAACTCAGTCCACTGGTTGGTTTGGCGCAGTGCTGGCTAAGATTAAAAGTGTGACTGCCACTCCCGCCTGAAGGCAGAGAGCCTGCAAACAATGTAGGGGCGATTTGCTATCACTGGTCACTTTACCAACTAATCTTTTTCTTAACCTGGTTTTGAGGCTATATGTACATGTATAAAAACACATTTGTGAAATCTCAGTATAAGTACCAGTCTATTCCCTCAGTGTTATTTGCTTTACATAAAGAATGTTAAGAACATGAACGAATATGTTATTTTGGTTTCTTAAACCTAACCAACTTAGGTCCTTAAGTATGCCTCCCTTCAGTATTTATAAGTCACGGGTATAGAAGCAAGATATCCACAAAAAACCCTGTAATGATGGGAATGTTAGGTTTTACTGAAGAGTGGAGAAAGGAAGAGGGTGTAAGAGGTGAGGGCATGAGAACTGGGTGAACACGAACACTCAGTCACAGTTTGTTGTCATTCACTCTTCCGCTCTAAGATTCCTCTGCACAGTTACAATCCATGGTTAAAGAAGCAAAGGACATCAAAGTGAGACCAAGCAACATTTTCAATCAGAAAGGACAGCGGATCATCAAAGAAGAGGAGAGTGATGGTGATCGTGTGTGTGTGTGTGTGTGTGTGTGTGTGTGTGTATGTGCATGTGCATGTCCGTGTGAGTACATGTGTGCTGTGCATGTGTGTGTTTACTGGGAGATAGGATACCTATATTTGTGCTTCATTTTAAATTCACATTTATATTGGAAACCTATTTCAGATTTGTGCTTCTTTAGCTCTTTTGGTTCCAAAGTTGCCATTCAAAAAAAAAAGAAAAGTCTTATTTGCACTGGCAACATGTCTGATTGCATGGTCCACTTATTTCAGTTTTGCAAAGTTTCAAAGTAAAGTTCAATTTATTCATAGTGTACAAAGGATTGACAATATTAGCTGTAACTTTCCAAGCATCCCTGGAGTATAATCTGGATTGACAGTAGGAAGGAGGTTTTCTGTCGACTCGCATCTTACTGAACACTAACCATGCCATGGTCAGCGAGTACTCTGCTTCTGTGACATACCTTGACTTGAAGGAACTTAAGGTCTAAAAGAACACATTGGATTTAATATTAGAAATAATTCATTAGTCCCTTTCTTTGCAAACTTATCTATTTAATAACTTTATAAATTCTTTTGATTAAAATAGGAATTGGATCCTGTTATTAAAATAAATTATTTTATATAGGTTCTTATTTTTATAGTGGCATTGATGAGAGTAATCTACGGAAATGTAATTGCAGTAGTTTGCAGCTAGTCTTTAGTCTTGGTTAATTCTCCCCAAACTTGCCTAATTCAATGGAGAAAAAATCAGTATCAGTTGCAAATCTGGTTCCTAAAAGACACCTTATGTGCTATAAAGCAATGGTACACATAAGAGAGGTTTATATGTGAGCAGTTCCCTACCCTCACACATCTTCTTTTCAGCCTAAAAGGTGATATTACTGCCTATTTCTCACAGTTGTTAGGAGAAAGAGAGACTAACAGTGAATGCATTTTAGTTTCACATTAGGAATGACCACAAAAGGATGTTTTCATTACCAATTTTATTTTTATTTAAAAAAATATGTTCATATCCTATATATGCAAGATATGAATATATAACCTTAGACTATAGAACAATATTTTATAGTCATTAATTTTCCAGAGATAAGTTTGAAGAAACCATGATCTTTACCCACTTTTTCACTGTGAACACTATAAAGATACTTCGGTATTATCATCTGCAACTCAGGTCTGCTAATGTTCTCGATTGCCTCACATTGATCGTGTTACTGCTGCAGAGAGTAGTTCCATACTCTTCTTGGATAATCCAAGGGCACAAGTGAGTTCCCAATGTCTGATTGCACTAAAAATTACAAATTATACTATAAAATTTACTAGAATTACTACACAATAAGCCAAATATGTTAAACTAGGTAAATTATCAGATAAATAAGTTAAATAGACAATAAATTATTTTATGAATTATTTAACAATTCATAAAACACTATTATTTGGCAACTATTCTATTTATCAACGTTTGACATCTACAGAACTTCCACATAAAAGTCTTCAGAGGCTACACAGTATTTGATACATAAAGTGGGATGAAAGCATAGTACTTCCAACACGTACTCACTGACCAAGCATCATTCACCAAGTGTTGTATGACAGCAGCAAATCTACTTCCATGGAAGGTACTGTTGGAATAGGAAAGAACATGTCCCATGTATGAGTAACCATGCACAGTTCACTTTGTTATGTCCCTTGTTTATACAAGAAGTGATTTGTATTTCTTTATCTGAGAAGTGTGTATTCATCTCAGATGCCCATTTCTGGATTGGGTCTTTGAATTTGGACAGGTTCATGTTTTTTAGTTCTTTGTATGTTCTAGACAGAAGGCCTTTGTCCGAGGGACAGCCAGTTAGGAATTTTTCCCAATCTGTAGGTTTTCTTTTTACTCTGCTGGTGATTTCTTTAGATGTGCAAAAACTTTTCAGTAAGATGAGGTCCCAGTTATTGATTCTTCGAAGTGTTTCCCTTGCAGTTTGATTTTTGTTGATGAACTCTCTGCCTACTCCTATGTCTTCAAGATTTTTACCTACTTTCTCTTCCAATAGATTCAGTGTTTCTGTTTTAATATTGAGATCTGTGACCCATTTTGACTTGAGTTTGGTGCATGGTGATAGACTTGGGTCTATTTTCAGTCTTCGGCAAGTGGCAAGCCAATTTTTCCAGCACCATTTATTGAAGAGGCTATCTTTTTTCCAGTGAGCTTGTTTGGCCCCCTTGTCAAATATCAGGTGGCTGAGTGTTTTGTGGTTGTGGCTGTATCTTCCAGTCTGTTCCATTGATCCTCAGGTCTGTTTTTGAGCCAGTACCAGGTTGATTTTATCACAGTAGCTTTGTAGTATAATTTCAGGTCAGGGTTTGTGATTCCACCTGATTTGACCCTGTGTCCCAGAATTGCTTTTGCTATTCTGGGTCTCTTCTGGTTCCAGATGAACTTAAGCCACGTTTTCTCTAGATCTGTGAGGTACGTTGATGGTAGTTTAATGGGAATTGCATTGAATCTGTACAACAATTTGGTAGTATGGCCATTTTCACAATGTTGGTTCTTCCTAACCATGAGCAGGGAATGTTTTTCCATTTATTGGAATCCTTTTCGATCTTTTTTTTTTTTTCAGAGTACTGTAGTTTTCATTGAATAGATTTTTTGCCTCTTTTGTTAGATTGATTCCTAAATATTTCGTTTTCTTGGATGCTATTGTAAAAGGTATGGTTTCCTTAATTTCTCTCTCAGTCTGTTTGTTGTTTGTGTATATGAATGCTATTGATTTTTGGGTGTTGACTTTGTATCCAGCTACTCTGCTGAATTTGTCAATTAATTGAAGGAGTCTTCTTGTGGAGTTTTTGGGGTCTTCCATGTAAAGTGGAGATTCCTCAGCAAACTAGGTCTAGAGGTCCCACTCAACCCAGCTATCCCCCTTCTGGGTATCTTCCCAGAAGATCTGAAAACAGCATATCGCTGTGATATATGTGCACCCATGTTTATAGCAGCACAATTTGTAATAGCTAAATCATGGAAACAACCCAAATATCCATCCACAGAGGACTGGATTAAAAAACTGTGGCATTTTACATTTTTACATTTTACACAGTTGTGCTACTGTGTGTATGTTTGTTAGTTTTTGTTCTTTTACTTTTAAAATAAAAAATTAAAAAAAAAGAAGTAAAAGATAACTTGCCAGTAGGCAATCCCTGTGATTATTTCACTGAAATTCTAAAAACGTGTGAACTTCCCATAAGCAAACTAATATTTTGGTGAAGAATTGAATGTACCCCAAAACTTTCATGTGTCAGAGGTGGGGCTTTTGGAGTGGTTTGGGCTATGGGGGACCTGTTCTCTGATAAATGCACCCACTGGTGAGTTCCGGAGTTCAGTGTGTTTCGTGGTGAGCCTGGCCCCAGAGGTGGCTCCCCAGGGGCTGATGTAGGAGGGTGTATCTCTCTCTCTGGTGTTTCCTTTTGCTCTGTTTCTTGGCTGCTAGGGGGTGAGCAGTTTTTCCTCTACCGTGAACCTTCTGCCAGGTTCTGCCTTGGAGCCAGCTGTCCATGGACTAAGAACTCTGATCCAAAATAAACCTCCAAACAATTTGGGGTGGACAGGGACCAGGGCGGGGTTTATTAATTATAATGAGCAATAACTGTGTAAGCACAAAGATCAATGTGGGCATTTATATGCATTCCAACATGAGAAGTAAGTAGTTTGTAACTTGGGAAAAGATTGTGCTCAAAGATAATTTATTGAACAGTGAAAACCTTCAGAAGTGAGAATTACTACATAAGTAATAAGGACTTGTACCCAACATCACAGCTCTTCATGACCAATGGAAGTGAACAAATAGAGTTCTTCATTGTTAAAAAATGTGAAATGAAGTGCATCCAAATATACAGACCCTGAAAGCATAGGGTACATCACCAAGAACACACTAGATCATGTGATCCCTTTTAGAAAATCTCAGCCACTGACACTTAGGGCAGGTGCTCATATTAGCAAGTACATTGCATTCATTCCCCAGTAGGCCTAACTGTGCTTCAGCACTGCTTCTGTCTGATGATCTCATGGAGTGACCAGAAAGGAAAAGAGGTTAGGTGAGTCCAGCACAAGCATTACTTGTGGAAGTTCCTGAATGGCAAGAGAGGAAATTCGGCATTGAACATAGAGACTACACATTGTTGTATTGAAAGGAATGGCTATTCTGAGAGGAAAAATAACCACTTCCTCCCATAAAAGGGACTTATAAATACCAAAGAAATCAGAACTTTTAATATTTTATTATGTTAAGTATGCTTAGTATGAACCAAGTGCAGGGGTACACATCTGTATAGGACTTTGGGAGGCTGAGGCAGGAGAATTGCAAATTTGAGCCCAGTTTAGGCAATTTGGTGAGACCCAGTCTCACAATTTAAAAAAAAAAAAAAGGAGCTAGGTATGGTGGAACATGACTGTGGTCCCAGTGCTTTGAGTACCTTGGGGTAGTAGGATCTCAAGTTTGAACCCAGAAACCTAGCAATTTAGAAAACCATGTCACAAAATGACAAAATAAAAGGTCTGGGATGCAGCTCAGAGTGGAGGCTCTGAGTTCTGTTCTCAGTACCACATGCACACAAAAATGTCACTTGGTATGCGATCTATCCCCCTACCAATTTTATAAGTATACAGTATGGCATTGTTACCTATGTGCGTGACTTTATACAGCAAGTTGAAAGGATTTTACAGTGTGATACAGATGTACAATTGGATGCTGTACAGATTTTAAAAAGAAAGCGATCCTGCAACAGGCAACCATGTGGGTGGACTTTGAAGACATTTTGTTAAATTTCAGGCACAGAAGGATAAGTGTGATTACATTTACATAAAAATACCTGGAATAGTCAAACTCATGAAAGCAAAGAATAGAATTGTGGTTATGAAAGGGCTGCAGATAAGGCAACAGAATTGCTAAGACATACATTTTTTTAATATAAATCTCTTCTAGATACAATGCATCTGATATAAAAATTAAATAAGCCCGGGTCTTACAATTTTGCTATGTATGTATAGTTTTAAAATTTTTAATTATGTGTAATCTTAATCCTATATCATATATACGAGTTTTGATTGTAAAAAAAAAAGGGTTTCTTAGAGTTATTAATGATTAAGGGTCTGACCAATTTTGCATGTCTGTATATGGGTTCATATATTTACACTTCGAAGATATCAATGGATAAAGCAATAACCACTGTTGAGACCATGTCACCTTGTCTATAGATCAGTTGTGATTGTACTATTTTTATGCTAATTGGTGTCTGTTTGTTAATATGTTTTTGTACTTTTATTAAAAAAAAAAGATTATATGCACTATGGTAGCCTAATTTATCATCTGACTTAATGCTTTTGTCTAATGACCTGGCCTCAAGTCATTGCTTGATTTTATTTATCCTCTTCTAAATACAGTGATATTGGACCCTCCTCCTTTAAATACACTTGCATTCTATAAAGGGAATTTATCATTTTTTGTGAAAAGGTAATATCTTCTCTAATTTGTGTTTCTTTTTCTCAAATTCCATTGCTGAATCTTTAAAACAGTTTTAAAATATTTTCTCTCAACGTTCACTGATTACAGTTTATTAAATTTAGACAAAATATAATTTTCCTGAAGGCTTGACATCATTTGATTATCCATATCCTTAGCTCCCTCTGTGCTGTGTTCCTTCTTCATACTTTAATTACTTCTTTTGATCATTCTGCTTTGTAAACGTTCATGCTGTAGTGGTGATAATTTAAAAATGGATGAACCAGGATGAAAAATTATCAACTCAGTTAACCATCTAAGACAAATTAGCGATCAGTGATATGGTTTTTAAAACAATAATTGTTCATACATAATTATTACCTGGATTTTGTTCAGAAGCTATTTTTGCTGTAAAATTAGAAAGATGATATGATATGGTATTTAAATCTTTAAGATCCTAATGCATGCATTCTCTCTTTTATCGGGTAGACTTCCAGCAGTGGACAGAAAAAAAAGATTTTTAAGGTTCCCTAGACTTGAGTGCAATTCTGATTTCACCACACATCAACTACCTGATCTAGGCCAACTGTGTGACATTCTTGGACATTCGGTTTCTTCATCTGCAGCATGGGCAGACTAACACCTCCCTTGCTTGGCGGCTGTGAGGTTGTCTGTACAGAACACCTGGCAAAGCCATCCAAACTGTAATTGTTTCTCGAACACAAACTTCAAACATCAATACACCCAATTCTGCAGATCTGGGTCACTTGGAAAGATGAAGCAAGTTCTTCATCTGTTCCTTCTTTCCTCTCAGTGTTGGCGTCCTATCCTGTTTTGTAGCTGATGTGACTATACAAGGCATAAAACTAGACAAGCTAGAATGAGACACTTTGTGTTGCTAGTACAGTGGGTTTAAAAGAGAAAAGGATGTTACTGAGGAGTTACTGCCTCAGAGGCCACAACTGGCAACTGTTCCTTCCAGATCCACAAAAGAGACTCAGCATTACGGATCAGAGGGCATTTTATGCTGTGCTGTATGTTACATGCACTTCTCAGAAGATAAGGGTCAGATTCCAGCACTTCTTAATAGCATGATCTCCACACACCTAACAACTGGTTTAAACTTAACTTACATTTTTCATGTGCACTCATGTTGCAGAATGCAGAAACAATCCCAGAGCAGGTGACTTTTGGAAGGGAACCCCACAAACAGAGATGTGTCTTCTGAGTAGTAAGTGACTCGTGAAGTCTGGGGCATGGAGTGGGTGCTTGTGAAGGGATGCAAACCATTTGTCTTTATGGTGGGATGCTCCTTTAGGTTCCAAGAAATAAATGAAATAAATGCACTGTATCTAAGAATTTCAAATTTAGAGACATAAATTTAAAAGGAAGAAAAATGTGAAATACAGTCATTAAAAATCTCAGCAAAGTCATGCTTTCATTAATTTTCTTTAATGACCCTCTCCCATAACCCCACACATTTCCTGCATGTCTGCTGCCAGTGGCTTATGAAGAGGTGAATTACGTAGAGAATCTTGCTCTGTGCTGTTTTGCCATAGGTCTGTCACACTGGAGCCCTAGACAGTATTTTCTCATGGAAGAGGAGTTGTAACTGAAAGGCGGGACTGTAACTTACACAATAGGACCCTGGAAAAGTGTCCTTTTATGCTGAGATCTGAAGGGCATGCATTCTTTAGAATTATCTGATGAAAGGAAGTGGGGGAGTATGCTCCATCACAAGTGAAGTTTTTGGAAGAGCTAACATAACTTTTGCTTGTGGTGTGTGTGAGAACATAGAGGACCATTAACATGGGAGCAGAGGAAGCTGGTGAAATGTGGTTCAAGAGAGTCTACATATGCAAGGCACATCTGTGCTGGAAAGTGCAGGTTTGGTTAGTGCTTTAGTCATGTTTTCAACTCTAGGACAAAGTACTACACACGTGCAGTTTAAATGAGGAGAGTCTTACTTTGGCTAACCATTTCAGGGTGTTCCATCCATGATTACTGGTTCCAAGGCAGAAATTGTCTGGCTAGGAAAGCTGTTCAACTGATGGCAGCCAGGAAACAGAAGAAGCAGGAGCTTGGGACCGGGATGCACCCTTTTGGGTCAGGCATCCAGTGACCCACCCCTGCAGTCAGGTCCCAGCTTCCAACAGCACACTTAGCCATGAACTCATCCATGAATGAATCCATGAAAGAGGATGGTGCCGCATGATCCCATGACAGCCCCTTTACCTTATAAGATTTTGGTGACATTTGAGACTAATACACAGCAATTAATGAGCTCTCTGTTTTATTTTAAGAACAGTAAGAATTTCAAGCAGGTAAGTGTCATGATTACATTACGTTTGCATTTTTAAAATCCCAGGCTACTTTATAGAGAATGAAGAAGGACAGGAATAAATGTGGGTAGAAAACCTAGGAGACTAGCTCAGCATCCCAGAAAAAAAAGATGATTATGGCATGGACTAGAATTCATGGTGTTTAGGGAGGAAATAAGTAGATGCACTGAAAAATATGAAGTCAACTTTATAGTATGTAGTGATGGATTAAAGGTGGAATGAGAGGGAGGGAAAACTATAAAAACCACCCTCAATTTACACTGGGCTCACTTTGATGAATGGATTTTATTACTCCAAATAACAACCGGGTAAGGAAGTGCATATATTCCTTAGCCAAAAGTAGTCATTTCACAATGTCCACATATATATATATATATATATATATATATATATATTGTACACACACTGCACATATGTATGACAATGTAAATGGTAAATACACAAAATTTTATCTGTTAGCTTATCTTTCAATAGAAGTAAATAATCCTGCATGGAAATAGATGTGGGTAGAATGGGAAGAAGCCTGTAAAATTTATGTTAGCCATTATGAATTTAAGGTCTTTGGAGTAGTCAAAGGAAAATATCAATATTCCTGGAATAAATGATGTGACACTTAGAGAGTGGTTTGAGTTAGAGAGGCAGATAAGCAGAGAAATAGGTGCACACATACATTTGCGCTTGTGTGTCACTGCGTCTGTGAGAACAAGTGATTTTCAACAAGAACTAGGATAAGATGAGAGAATCTGAAGACCCAGAATAAAGTCCACAGAATTCCAAGTGTCGATGGCCAAGTAGAGAAGGGCGGACCGCTGAGCCAGGCAGAGAAGGGGCAGCTGGGCACTTAGGACAGGAGGGGTGGTGCTAATGCAGAAGTTAATGACAGAGAGGAGTTGGGGGGATAAGGGAGTCAGCACTGTAGAATGCTGCTGAGAGGTAAAAACAATGCAAAGCTCCTGTTGGGTGTGGAGATGTAAATGTCTGCACAGACCTTATCAAGAACTGCTCCAGCGAAGTATTAGAAATTGAAGCCGGGTTAGCATAGTCTGTAGGGGTGAACCTGTAGATGTAATAGATGGACTCTACTACAACAAGTCCTGGAAGAAATTGGGCTGCAAAGAGGAGAGAGGATCAGCGAGAAGGGAATGTGGGATCAGTATGAGTTTAATCACATATTTCAGTTCTTTTCTGCCCTTATTTTGGGCGGTTGCACAGATATGTTTCTGTTTTAAAAGAAACACTGGGAGGGAATTCAGCAAGAGGGAGAAGCTGAACGTACAATTAAACAAAGGAACCACCCAGTTACGACTTGCAGAATGTGGGATAAGAGGAAAGCTGTGGGCCATGTGGTGGGAAAGGTTTACCTAAGCCAAGGGGCATCTTCTCCATCATCACGCAAGAGATGACGGAAGCTGGAGACAGACAAGCAAGTTAGTTGATACAACTGGTGCCATGGATATGGGGTGGGGTGTGGAAGATAAAATTTGCATCTGAGATTTTTTATTTTCTTTATAAAATAGGATGTGTGACATCATTTACTCAGACATTTTCAAAAACAGGAGAGTATCAGAGGCTTGATGAACTTGAAAACATTACTTATAGTATGAAGAAGAGGGTTTTTTGAAAGACAGAGTAAGGTTTTCAGGAGTTATTTTGAAACATGTGTAAGTTTGGTTATCATTACTTTATGATGCAATGAATCTGACCTGTCATGGAATTTTCTTAAGCAGTGCTCTGCCGTTCTTCTAAAGGAACAGAGAATATAGAGATGCAGTAATGTCATTCGGGCTTGTGGTTCATCTACCCAATTGCAGTGGTAAAATACAGAGGCAGGAACTTCCGAAAGTGTGTTACTAAAATATCCAACTAGATTATCAGTTTGTTGAGGAGGCGAGTGAGGGAAAAAGGCTGTTGAACTAGAAAACAGTAGTCAGATCAAAGTACTAAGAAGTCCAAATATGTCTTAAAGATAGTTATACGGGTGTATTTGAATAATAAGGTTTGAATTGGAGGTATGAATGATCATCAAAGATGATGATAAACCCAAGCTGAGATAGTTGGTGTATGGGCAAAGTTTAGCAGGTAGAAGAGCATTGGGAATCTTCACACCAAGGTGATGGGCTGCTGAGATGCATATTGTCATTAGAGATAAACAGCAGGTTTGGGTTAGAAAACAAGATTGTGTGCCTAATGCCAGCACCTTTAGTGAAAAAGTAGTGAACAGGATGTGGGCAGATGTCAATGGAGCGTGGTAAATGTGATGGTTGTGCTTCTGAGAAGGGTGGCTATTTGGAGGCTTTACTGGGGAGCAAGAACAAGGCAGTCTCGCTGCTTGACTGGGAATTTGTTGTAAAAGAATAGCAAACTCTTGAGAGGCTGGTGTCTTCAGACTTAAATCTGAGTTCAATTAAGACGACATTAAAGCGACATTCTGAGGTGGTAGAAGATGTGGATGCTTTGCAGACTTTGGATTCATAATTCTAGAGGTAACATGGAAGGGATTTTGAACTGGGATGGGATTCAGGCAGGGTGAGGGACAAGGCCAGCCAGAGCAATATACGAACAGTATGCTTGTTTACACTGTTCTAGTTTTATCAATAGAGATAAGAAAAACAACTTTCTGACTACAACTAAATATTAATTCACTTTGATCTAAACAGTAAATGTTACAGTAGGTATTCTCCTTGTCAGGATTCATGAGTGATGGACAGCAAAGTGTATTTTAAGAAATCCTGTGGGATCAACAAGATAATTTTTCATCTTTACCTTACCAAAGAAATAGTTTAAAACATGTTCAGTAATGAAATAAAAAAATAATCAAAGCATTCATTAATAGAACAACATAAAACAAATTAAATATCTGAGTAATTATTTGAATACATTTCTAAATGGTTGTCAAAATTTATGTCAACCTGTAGGGGAAATGGTACCAAATCCTAATTTATGTGAAAATTTAATTTTTAATTTAACTGAGTGTGCATACTATTCAGGTGCTGTTCTTTTAAAACTGCTCTTGGGGGAAACAGATCATGAAGTGTGGTTTACAATTGTATATAAAAAAAGCTCCTATTAAAAGTGTAAAGACATCATGTAGGAACAATTATACATCAGAGATGATGAACTTTCTGATACAAAATGGAAAGTTCCACTATATATAAATAATCATATATATGATTATATATAAAAATATATACACATATAAATATAAATATATAAAATATAAATACATGAAATAAATACAAATAATCATATATAATACATAATTATATATAAATAATCATATATATATCATAGGAGCAACCTCTATAATGGTGAAATACACTATTTTGATGTTAATGTTGAGTATTGTAATTGTTGAAGACATGTCTACATATGTTTTACATATTGAGTATTTTCAAAGTATTTTGCCACTTAATATCATGCAAATAATGTAACATTGCAGAGAAAATGGCTACCCAAACCAAATCATGATAGACAATGACTAGGAGTGAGTTTAGAAAGACATACCCTGTATTCATCATTTAGTAGCTATTGTCCTTGACTCAGTTAATTTTATCCTCTGTAGTTCAGTTTTCTCATTTGTAAAATAAATATCATCTGTTATGGTTTGTGTCTGGATGTGCCCCAAAAGCCTCATGCAGTCATGGGGTGGGCTTTTAGAGTTTAGGACTGATTCATGGATGTGAGTGCCACACCCACCCTGGGATGGATAGTTTGCATATGCAAGGGAGAGACAGAGGCTGCTTACCACCACTCCTCCCTTTTGCTCTTGTTGCTTTTTTTTGTCTTCTGCCACCATGAATGGTTGCCCTGTGCAATGTGCCACTCTGCCTTGGAGCCAGCCAAGTATAAATTGAAATCTCCACAAACTGTAAGCTAAATAAACCTTTCCTTCCTTAATCCTGGGTGTCAGGTATTTTGTCTCAGCAACGAGAGAATAGTACTCAAGACACCATCCTAGCTAGCTGGAGGATGGCATGCAATTATGTGGACGACATATAATAGAGTGTCTAGCACCAAGAACTTTTCTGGAAGATCTCAGTGGTTGAACAGCATCATCACTGAACCTGGGCTTAGATAGCAAACTCTGAGCTCATATCCCAATCCTGCTCCTCACTGCTGTGTTACTTCCTACCTGTTGCCCACCTCATGATCTCTGCTACAGAGACGTAGTAACAGCATCTTTGCCTTAGAATGCTGGTGCCTGACTTACCTAGATCAATGCCTCTTGAATCCCAGCCTCAGATGTATTAAGTATCCAATAAATCTTTATCTGTGAAATTTCTTTAAAATTATCAATTACAAAATTGTGTTAATAATAAATCATTAGGAATACCATCAATATTTTTTGTGTGAATATCCAGTTAAGACAGGGAAAAGGTATGAAAGTAGAGAGTTTTAATTGAATTAGATGGTATTTATTTTTGAATCACATTAAGGTACTATTTTATCATTTCATAAGATCTAAATGCTTTTCTGAAGATCGATGTAATTTATGCTAATGATCTGCCGACAAATTCACACAGGACTGTGTGGGAAGTAATTCTTTGCCTATTGATCAGCCTCGGGCCTTATTCCCTTTCCTCTGTCAGTTTTTTCAGTGCCTTCTCTGCTGCTTAGATGTAATTACAAACATCTGGTCCCACTGACTCCTTCTTAATTTTACAGTTATTGCTCGAGCTCTAGACACTCTTTGCAGAAGTACCATTTCATTGTTCATTTAGTGGAAAGGGAACAACTCTGAGTGCAATATGGTTGCTGTGAAATAAGTAATTTCTGGCAACCCATAGAGACAATACTTACTTCTCCATAAATACATGCATGTCCCTTGTACGTGTTACTTGGAGATATCAATCATTTTTTCCTTCCACAGAAAGGAAAAGAGAGCAAATGTAAGACTGATGAAAAATATGTACGTTGTGTTCTTTTCTTTGTTTTATTCAATGTCCCATCTTCCTATATTCATTATTAAGCAGATCCCACAACTTTTCTGTAAGTAATTTTATGGAATTACTCTTACAATATCCTGATGTGTCATCTTCATATACTAGGGATACTAGGTGTTACAGTTTGTGTCTGCATGTCTCCCCAAATCCTCTTGCAGTCATGGATGGGGTGGGCTTCTAGGATTTGCGAATGATCCATGATCCAATGCTGGGATTATGGGTGTGAGCACTACATCCACCCTGGGGTGGGAATTGCATACAATGTAAGGGAAGGACAGAGGCTGCTTGCCACCGCTCTTACCTTTTGCTCTTGTTTTGCTGTGTTCCGCCACCATGAACTGTAGCCCTCTGCCATGTGCCACTCTGCTTTAGAACCAGCTGAGTATGGACTGAAACCTCCACAAAGTGTGAGCTAAATAAACTTTCTTTGCTTAATACTGGGTGCCAGGTATTTTGTCCCTGCAAGAGAGAAAAGTAACTAAGACACTATGGATTAAAAATATTCAGATTCTTAGAATATTTAAATATTCCTATATCTCTGACACCTTTGCAGAAAGGGTTTAACTGCAAGGAGCAATAAAAACACAGCCAGGATTTTTCCTTTTTTTTAATCAATAGGTTTACTTGACAGTTTCCTTTATCTAACCCCAAAGAAGTCTCTTTTAAAACTGTAGTGTTGCAGTTTTAAATAAAAACACATTTTATTTTATAATTGATCATCAAGGAATCTTTGAGATTCTGTCAGACTTATTTTAATTGGAAAGCTCATTATAGCACACATTACACTAAAAGGAAAGCATTTAAGCTTTTTCTTGTTTTATTTTTTATTTTGAAATGAAAATATTACATGGCGGCCGAGCAGTCTCATAGTATCCCATCTGCAAGCCTGGTGCCCAGGAAAGGTGCTGTTGAAGGGATAGATCACCACTGGGCTTTGAAGGTCTGAGAACTAAGGCAGGCCAGGGGCAGGAGATCAGTGCCCTGGATTGAGCAGTCAGAAAGAATTACTTCAACTTCCCTCAACTTTTTCATCTCTTCAGATCTTCAACAGGTTGTACGTTGCCCATCCACATGAAAAGCGCCATCCGCTTTACTCTGCCATGATGTTTTCTTCTGGACTCCCCTCACTGATACAACCGGAAATGATGCTTACCAGCTTGTCCTGGTCAAGTAGATAATTAACCATCACACTGAGCTACTAAATGGTTGTAGGGATAAAATGACATGATCCATGTGAAGCACAATGCCTCTGGAATGACCAATACAGAATTAATGTGAATCACTGTCATTATACTGAGGCTTTCTCAATGCCTAGAACTATCTACTGTTTTCTAGTAAAATTTTCTGTCTTTGTCAATAATCAAATTAAATTCTGTGTTCCTCACAATACACACTTATGCCAAGGGATAAGAAATTGGATTCTGCTAGTTCCTAATACTTCCCACTGACCCCACTTGATTTTCTTAAAATTAAAACTATTTAGAGAGTATTCTTTTCTTCTTTTTTACAAATGGGGCTTCTCTACAATAGTGTGTTTAGTAATAACAAGAACCTTAAATCTTGGGCCTATCTTAAGAATAAATGGTACTATTACCTCAGCAAAAGAATGAAGGAATAAAATTAGGTAAAAGTGTTCTGATAATTTGAAAAAGTCAAAAAGAACAAACCCAGATATGAAATTTTGTCTACCGTGTTATGGAATTTTTGTCATGCAAAGGCTTACAAGTTTTCGATAAGATCGCCTTTTACTACAGTGAAAGTTCCTTGAACTAACTCCAAAATAGTAATCACAACAACAACAAAAATGAACATTGATATTTCCCACAATTCCTTGGCAGTGGTGGTAGTACCTGAGTCAGTATTGATTCAAGATTTACATAAATAAATTCTAAACTTGGTTTGTCAATATTTTGTAAGGGGAAATACAAGAAGATGGCTTCAAAGTGACTTCTTTTTGTTGCCATGAGCAAATTTATCTTACAATAACCAATTGTCATGTTTATATTGTGCTAGTATGGCAGAAATACTGATGTTGAGTTAAGGGTTCTTTTGTTTAATTCGGATGGAAATCACGGACCAGCAAAATGCTAGTTCTCTTAGCAGTCCTGATGTCACCAGATGACGCTGGATAATAGTGGACGCCAAAAGTTAAGAAAGCCAGCTGCTGGTCACTGCTGCTGCCAGCCGTCATTACCTGGCACTGGCTTGTGTTGGACACTGTGGCTCCACTCTTTTGGGCTCAGGCCTCTGCTGTTGATCTTTGTTAGCTGGTGCCCTACAGACCTAATAGCCCCTCCTGTTTATTGCTGTTTCTTTTGAGATGATAGCTGTCTACGCTACTCAAACTGAGAATCTCTAGTAGATTTACAGGACTCTTACAGCCCCGTGCTCCCCAAGAAACAAATCATGAGAAAGGTGAGAGAATTACTGCTTATACAGCAGCTGCAGGCTTGTGGTTGGTGCAAGTACAAACCTGTGATTGGTTCAGATTAACACGTGGTGGTTGATTCCCAAGAACAGACCTACAGTTGGCCCAAGTGGATACAAGGGCTCACAGCTGTCCCGGAAGAGATTTAGCAGAAGGCCAGGACAGGGAGAGCTGTTTGACAGCTGTCACATCTCTGGGGAGAAAATGACAAGGTTAAAACGGGGGAAATCTTCATGGGGTCTAGTTATGTTATTTACAGTTAATTAGAGTCCAGGGAAATTGAAGATATTAATAATGGGACCAGATTCTCCCTCTCTGATCTTAGGCACATTACAGTGCCACCTCCTCCTTCAAAAAGATATCAGCAGCATCTAGAGTGTTGGGAATGAGGGTGGGCTCCCGGGGCTGATAGCCCAGATTCACTTGTGCCAAAGCAGCTTGTAGGAAGTGGCTGCCGAATAACCAGGGATGCTGTGTCAGTCCACCAGGGACAGGGTGGGGTGGAGAGCCCAAGGGAAGAAAAGGGCAGCTGCTAACCAAGCCGCGCCACACCCCGAGGGCTGGGGAAAAGCAGGCTGAGTCAGGCATGTCTCATCTGTCTCAGAAAGTATCAAGAGCATTTCTTTAAGGCATTAACATTTTATATTTTTTAAAAATAAAGGCAACCTAAAGTTTAGTTAGCCATTTTAAATTTTTAATCCAAACAATATTTCATCCATGTTTTGATGAGAGTTTAACTATTCTTTCATAACATAAGAAAATTTCTCATACCATCAGAAATCATGCTGGTAGGAATGATGCGCTGAAGCATTTCAGGTACTGGGAGGCCACTGCAAGCACAGGAAGTTACAGGACAAAGAGGAAGAAATGTATTCAGCCACTGACTTTCTTGCGTAAATTCCAGAGAAAGGGTAAATCTGACTAGCTTTTCTTTTTTTGGATAAAAGTTTATATTTGTTATGTTATAAAAGAAAATCAAAGACCAAAAACAGACATTGTGTAGACACTCCGAATATTGTTAGGCATTCTTAAATTTATTTATAGTTACTATTTCTTTAAAAAAATATTACGGAATTCAAATTGTGGGAAGCACCATTACCATCTTGAGTTTAGCATCATTAAAGACCTTTAATGAGGCCTGAGTGATGCATCTTGAGACTTGATACATTAAATGGTTCCACAACTCTACTCTTCTCCTTAATTTTTTACAACTTCAGGAACCTCATCTGTCTACATTACTGATAGAGTCTACATTTACAGGATAATCTTAGAGACTGATTCTTAAAGGCTAGACTGTTGACTACCTAATATCAATCTTTCTCATTGTATTTTGGTGGCCAGATACTCAGCTGGAGGAGTTTTCCAATCTAATGAACTTTTGCTTAGAGCTATTCAAATTCTACATTTTAGAAGTTACCAAAGAAAATCCCAAGATACAAAAGGTGTGGCATTGTATAAATTACTGATGTGAAAAGTTAGTGTCAGAGGAAAAATATCTCTTTGAAAATCTGTATCATTACTTCTATTACTTGAATATTTACATAATAAAAGATATCTCTAACATTTCCAAAGTGTGTGTTTATTTTACAATACTTTTATCATGACTGCAAACTGACCACAAAATATATTATATATTATATACTATATATATTAAATTAATTATATTATATATTATGTTATGTGTTATATATCTTATATAAAACATACAATATATTATACATCATGGTATATGTTATATCAAAGAAGTTACATCTTTAACATATAATATCTTCACCATATTCTATTCACTTCATGTAGTCCTGGCTCTCAATATAAACTAAGACTTTTTCTGACTTATTCTGAAATCATGGAGAGTTTCATAATACGAAAGGGTATTACAAACACTGTGTAACATTTTCCATTTTTGTGAAAATTTTATCTTTGCAAATAAGTGGGCAGCAATGGTATTTATGGCCAAAATACTAATTTGAAATAAATAGTAAAAGTGTGAAATGTTAATTATGCTATTATAAAATACAAATGTCATAGCTGAGTGGATTAGGCTATGGTCTCAGCTGTTTGGGGTTTTTTAAAAAAATATTTATAAAGATGAGCACAGGTAAAAAGTTTTTCTTCTTCATAAACCACTTTGCATATCCCATATCTATGCAAATCATGACACTTATTTTAAGTAAGGGTTACTTTCCCAGAGAATAACTTGAGTTTCTCAGGGAATGTTTCAAGATCAAAGCATTTTAAATTTTAAATGTGAAATCATGCTGTTCACTGTCACTTGCGGGCTCAGACTAGGCAACATAAGAGGGAGAAGGCAGAATGAAATTCCAAGGAGACAGGAAGGAGAAAAGCGAGCTCAGGACGTGTGCGGGACGAGGAGGTAGAGCTGGTGCTGGGTTTCGAAACACCGGCTGTGTGTCAGACGGATGGGATGGTCTGCTCTTGCCTTTACCCATGAAAAATAACTTATGTTCCCTTTAAATATTTAATATGGTCTTAAAATGCATTCCATGTGTTTGTCCCCTCACAATACTATTTCTAGATCTGAAACCTCCCTTGTGCTTATTTTTACTAGTGCTATTTCTAACTCTGAAAAAAACTTTTCAGGAACCAACATTAAATTTCTAAAACATATATTGAAAGGGCATTTTAATTAATACTTACAATGAAATTTCATTTCAACAGAAGCATTTCAAATTCAAGCTGCAGAACTAGCTGCACTAAACTAGGTCAATCAAGCCGGAGCTGGACTGCCAATTGTGTACTTGAATCAGAAATGCTTATCTAAGAAAGCCAGGTAGTTGCCATGCAGAAGGGATGTTCAAGACAGCATGTGATTAGCGAAATGGACATTTTATTTTATGGGAACAGCAGTTAGTACTGGGTTTTCATTGGCTGCGGGTTTTGTTGCAGCGGCACTGCCTGCTGGAGATAAACTAATGTCACTTAGTATCTGTGTGTAAGTAATTTTTTTCCTCAAGATACTACATGACAAAACAGCCCAACACTAAGCTAGCAGTACAAGAAGTGTTTGTAAGAGTGAGAGAAAAGCAAATAGGAGAAGAGCCTGACCTGTGATTACAGAGACAACCCAGGATTAATGACTAAAAAGTCAGTTCTGAATCAAGATTTTTAAAAACTGTTCAAAAGTGTTGAATAATCACATGGAATGATTTATAATAAAAGTAATGAAATCACACAGAAAATCTTTATAATAGAAGTAATAAATACTTCTATACTTGGAGAAAATACAGAAATGCATTAAAGGCAAACAAAGAGTCCGTCTTTGATTTCACTACTCAGTTAAAAATACCATTAAATTTGGGGTATACTTATTTCCCTTATTTGGTCTATAAATATTTTTATTTAGCTGAAATAGCTCTGTATGTAAATTATTTCATTATTCTTCTTTAAACTGAAATAGAATTATTTTCACAGATTCATTGTAAGTTCTTTATTAGTACTGTGAATGGCTAAATCACATTTAGTAAATGAATATAAATTTTTATTTAATGCTTCTCTTGTGAAGCATTCAGATCATTTTTAGTTTTGACACTTCTATGAATATCTTAGAACATAAAATTCCTTTGGTAATTTTGAACTATTTTCTGGAAGAAATTTCTAGAAATAAAATATAAGATGATAAATGGGATGAAAATGATAAAGAGCACTTAGGAAAAGTACTAAGGCGCTTCCAAAACAATATTTTAAATATCCATTTAAAAGTGTATGAGTACTCGCTTTATATGTGGATTAGTTCAGTTTTTGCTATTAGAATAAAATATGCAGGACAGGATGACTTTATTAAGTGAAGTTTATTTAGTTTACAACCCTGGGTGTCAAAGGCAGGGTGCTGGCCTCCACTCACCTTTGCTGAGGACCTTGTGACAGATGGGACCGCAGTGGCAGGACAGCATGTGGGAACAGGAGATCTTGTTTGCAGACAGGAAGCCAGATAGCACTTCCGGGCTCTGATTTGCTCTTATTACAACTTACTCTGGGGGAACTCAGTGTCCCATGAAGTCTACCTTTCTGAGGGCATCACTCCCACTCAGGACCTAAGGACCTGCCCTGAGGCCTGTGTCTTAAGGTCCACACCCTCTCCCTCTCTGCTACCCTGAGAACCAAGCCTTCTTCGAGGACACGCTCAAATCATATCCAAATCCTAGCAACATACATGTGTCTGTACTGACATTTGACCAGAGGCTGTAATTCACTTCATGTCCCTTTTTAGTTGGTAATAAAACTCCCAACTAATGTTTATAAGCCATTTATATTATCTCTTTGGAAACTGTCTCTTTTCACTTTCATACATTCTACTCCCAGGGACATTAGTGTTATTGTATAGCAGTGTATTTAAGCATATTATCCAGTAACCCCACTGCAAAACTTTGGCAAACATTGCACTATGTTTGTATTACCCAGTTACATTTTTAAGGATTTTTGACAAACTGAAGTCCCTGTTACATATTTTGTCTATTCCAGTTGGCATTCCTTTATATCATCTTTAATTCTGATATATGTTAGTTACATATTTCTGCTTATAGGCTTTACAGTATGACTTCTTTTCCACTAATTTATTTTTGTACCTGGAACTGAGTTAAGCATTTTATGATCTAGCAATATTTTTATTGCAAGCGACCACACTGATTTGTACTAAGATGGGTGGGTCTGTTGGTCTACAAAGTCGGGAAGGGAAATGAACTTGAGGAAGAAAAGTTGATACTAGAAATCACTAGGATGTTTTCTACCATCTCCCCTCATGTCTGCAGGCTAGTTTTACTTTCTCCTCACAGTCAGAAGGCGGTGGGAAGCCACCATGTACCCTCATAGCTCTGCCATGAGATATTCCTTCCAGTGAAAGAAGTTGAACGTGTGCTGTTGTAAGCATGCACCACATGTCCACATCAGTGGCAAAGGTGGGCCAGGTACCGGTATTATTAGCCCCCACCAAAGCATATAACTATCCTGAGAGTCAAGCAGTAACCCCCACAATGGGGTGAGAGGAGGTTTCCTGCAGTTAATAGGAAAAGGAAAGAGGTTGGGGTGACAAAGTCATTGGGGTTCTGAGGTAGAAGGACACGTCCCTTCAGTGTACTGCTTGAGTTTTTTTGGTTAGGGTTAGGCGGTTCTATTCATGCTCCTGTCCCTCCAGCTTCACTCTCTTTATCACAAGCCAACTGAGAAATAAAAGGAGGACCTCAAACAGATGGTGATTAACATATTGATTGTACAGCTTGTGTATTGTTTGGAGAGAACAGTGTGGTTATCGCCTAAGAATTGGGTTCTTCCTGCGAAGCATTTAAATTAAATTTATACCTTCATGTCTCAGACCTACACTAGAAGGAGGAGCCTTCCCTGGTAATCTCAGTGCGTGGATGAACAGGATATCTAAGCATCTCTCCAAGGACGGGAGACCTAATGGGGGAGGGCATCTTTCCTGAGAGTGAGCAGCCTGAAAAGAGGAAAGGTCATTGGATATCACACCTGTTAATGGGTTAGAGGAAAAAGAACCCATTTTGACCAAAAAGAGAACAAAGGAAGAGTGTTTTCTGCAGTTGGACCTCATGTCTATGTGAACATTGTTACCATATAAGTCCACACCACTGATCATCATCTTATCATGCCACAGCAACTACTACACAGGCGTAGAGGAGGCTAATGCGTGAATTTCTATGAGGCCAATGTGAGCCAATGTTTTAAATTCATGTGCTCGATAACATAAAGAGAACTTGGAGCCTATTGTAGCCCTTTTTCTCTGTAGCTATAGGAGAACACTTGAGAGTGTTTAATTTATTGTTAAAAAGAGGTATATTTAACTCGTGTTTCTGGAGGCCACCAGTTCGATGGTAGTCAGCCACATCTGGTGGGGTTCTTATGCTGTTTCAACTCATGGAACGAAGCAGAGAGCAAGAAAGCACCTGTGGAAGAGGCAGACCACAGAGCATGGCCTTGTTTAATAACAGCATGTTCATATGGTGACCCGTGATAAAAGCATTCATCTGTTTCTGAGAGCTCTCCCCCCACGACCCAAACACCTATTAAATAGGCACCAACATTGCTACATGGAGCACCAAATCCACTATGAATTGTGGTGGGAACAGACCACGCTCAAACTACAGCATAGCCTAATGACCTAACTGTAGAATCTAATATCCTCACAAGCTTTCTTCACTTAGGGAAACCAAATTGTAACTTGTGTTAAACATTTGTTCTTTTCAGTGGTATCACCGCTGTAGGGTAAGAAAAGCTATTTAATGTTTGGGTTCAAAGATGACAGTAGCAAAATTTTCTTTGCAACCTATGTGATTTTGAGCTTAATGTCTGCATGTATATCTCATAGAAACCTTCTTTTGGTCTACTACTACATACACTTACTGAATGTTTTAAGAAGCATGAGATTATATGTACATGTGCAGAACTCCATCTTACCTTTGTGGCTCAGGTAAGCAGTTAATGGAGCTGGGATCTTCTCTATAGGTTAAAAAAAGGGCTACTTAAGGCATCTTAGGAGTGAATAACTCATTACAGTCTCGCTTCAATCTTGGAATCACTGAAGTTTCTAAAAGGAATGTGCCTTAAGAGCAATAAGAGTTGGACATGAAACTCAAAATGAAGACAGAACGAGAACAGAATAAAAAAAGAGAAGACCTTGAAAGGTGCTGAGGTGCAAATGAAGTCATTTCTGCATTTTTATGGTTTCAATGCACCTGCAATTAGGCATTAGCACAAATTTCAGATCTCTATGAATGGCTGATTCCACTTTGTATGCAATGTCATTCGTATTTGGAGGTCACTGGAGAATAAAATCTCTGTTCGTTGGTCCTTTATTGCTCTCATAAGAGGCGGTAAAACAAAAACAATTTTTAATTATGTTGATTGAGTGCGGTGATTTTGCTTAATATTGAACTTAGATATTCACCAGTGATTTTTCCTCCAGGTATTTCAAATTCTTTTAGTTCACTATTTCAACTGAACAGAGGTTTCCAAGCTTTGGTGTGCATGAGAATCCCTTGGACAGCTTATTCAAACATGGTATTCATTTTGAACCACATCATCTTGCATTGGGAATAGAGTCTGAGAATTTGCATGTCTGTTCCTGGATAATATTGTAGCTGATTTAAGAACCTATTTAGAGATTCAGGGCTGCTGAAAACTGATTGTAACTCAGAACTGGAGGTTCTTGATGTATTGCTTTCCAGAAGTTTCAGATGTTTCTAAAGTGAATTAAGTCTCTGGATAGCTGCTTATTGTAAAAATTCCCAAGACCTTTGAGAACATGGTTTTACTAACATATGAAGATGTCTTTGAACAAACAAATAATTTCACTATGACCTCAGTTTGACTCAGGAGCTGCTTCTTAAGGATTATCTTTTCTCAGTCAAGAGCAGACCTTGAATATGGACTTGTATACAAAAGAAAGAATGTACACAGGAAAATAAATAAAGCATACCCAACATAGTTCACGTCTTAGAAGCACATTTATGAGCCAACTAGTTTGATGACAGAATTCAGAAACTGAATGGAGTTACTGGTTTGCAAATTACTTCAAACAATCCTCCTAATAGTAATGTATAGGTATAATTTAAACTTAAACAATTTATACCTAAATATGTACCTGTATAAAACCATTTCATTAACATACAAATTTCAAAACTTGATTTCTAAGTATATATGTACCTACATAGATTTTTTTTGCTAAAATACTCTTTTGACATTGATATGAGATGCTGCATTTACTTTTCTTTTTCCGAACCCATATGGAATTGGTGTGGAAAGATATAAAAGATGATTGGTGAAAAAAACTGAATTCATTTTCAAGCAAAAATGATTTCATCAGCAATATAATAACTTCAGTTAGGCACTGTATCTGAGCTGTGTACATAATATTACAGCAAGGAGTCTGTGATCGCAAAGGTAAAGGCTGTTTAACACTCACTGAATTTAATTAAAAAGTAAAGTTTGAAGATACCTGTGGACTCACTGTAGGAAATAGGCTCTAAGTACATGTTTTATATTGAGAAAATGTTAATTTCAAATATGCAGAAATAATTTCCCACTGAGGTATAACCATGAGGACTACCCCTTCCAGAAATTCTAACGAGGATATTTTAGCAAGATTCAGCAAGCTTAAATGTTTATGGAGTCAGCAGAGATACTTGAAGGTGAAGCTTACTAAGGAGTCAACCGGTAAATGGTATCCTTCTTATCTCTTAAAAATACCAACAAAGGTCGTCTCAGCCACATGATAGAAAGTTCTGAGTCACTATTAGGATAATCACGAAAATAACTCTGAACTGTGACAGATCCTGTGACAGGAGCAAGCTCCTAGATAAATTTAACTGTATAATGTTTAGTATTGCTTCCGAAGAACAGAACTACTTTTTGTTATTTCTCTTTACAAGAACAGTAAGGATCCAGTAGCAATATGTACAAAGTTACAATATCTAGGTAGTGGGAAAATCAAGTGTAGCTTGGTAAATTTTTTTCTCAACAATCAATATGCCTAATATATATTCAAAATTACTACTGCTTTCATTTCAAATATTTTCTCTCTGATACAAAGAAGTATTATTAAAAATGGTCCTTTAAAAACCACTGCCTTGCAACAAAAGGTGTTATAGGATTTCTTTTAATAATTATTTTATAAAATACACAAATATTCATCTACAACTTAACAACTATGCACATATTAACAGATTGATATAATACAAGTAATAAATTAGCCCATTTAAATGTGTTTGATCTTTATTACTGTTAGGTTTTGGTGCTATTGAGAGACACTGATAGAGATAAAAACAAGCCTTTCTTGCTGGTGTAGGAGGGTTGCAGGAGACTGTAAGGATCCTCAGGGGAGGGAGCTGGGGAACAGGTTTTTACTAGGCTCGACTAGGCAATGGAGACAGTATGAGCAAGCGACATGTCGAATTAGGAGAGGATTGGAGGGTTGTTGGCATGTGCACAAAGAGAAACAGAAGTTCATTTTGGGACTGGAGGAGGAACACAAAAGTTAGGCTTGAATGGGCACATTGTCATTTTGGGGATCAAATGCTATGTTGGATCACTGCCGTGATGGCCTTGGCAGAGTTTTTTATGGACAGAAATCCAACCTTTTTGTTGTTAGGGGAAGATAACTCTTTCAAGCTGCTTTTTGCTGACAGGGCACAATGTGGTGGGGGCTGTTGTAGTCTTTGGAATGGCAGGTCAGGCCCATATGGAAGCTGGTGCCAGAGGTCTTGGCCAAGATAAGGAACTCTTTAGTGGTGAAGACTCATATTTTGGATTTGAGAAAACTTGCAAACAGTTTAAAAGACAGGATCCTATGAATAGTAAGAGAATGATCATGGTAAGAGGACCTAGAATGGGAAGGATGATAGGTGTCCAGTGTCCCCAGATTGGGCCACCAGGAAGAGCTGGTGACTTCTTTTTGTTACGGGTGACAAAGTCTCAGAACTTTTATACTTATCTATGATGGTGCCTGACTGATTACGCAGCAGCGTTCCTCTACCAGCATGGCGCAGGTGCCCGCCTTTTCAGCTGTTAAAACATGAAGAGCTCAGTGATTCTGAAAGAGTACAGCTGCCAGTGAGTTGATCAGCATTTGGAGGAAGGCCGTGGACACTGTGACCTCCTCTACGGCATTGGTAAGGTCGGTGGAAAACTTAGAGTAAAGATGAGCAGCTGTCCAGTGACTAGAGCTCCCATACCAATGGCTGTGAAGAGGCTCAGATCTGTCAGGACTGAGGTGACCTGTGCTGTCCTTCAGGACCTTTTGTGGTTTGGGGGCATGACTTGTAGACCTGTTATGATTTGGGCCTCAGTGCTCAGGGTGACCTGTGGAGTGACAGTGGCCAGACTGCAAGAGTGCTGCCAGGTGAATGGAGGACATGTAAATGTTCCATGACCACACACAAAAATTTGTCCTTGGGGAGGGCAGGTGAGAGTTGAGGTACTGGGCCTAGGAAGGAGGTGTGTGCAGGAGGTGAGGTTTCCCACGCTAGAGGCGGACTGAAAAGGATTAGGGTGGTAAATATAGGAGAGGTTATTAGGCCATTGGTGTTTTGCAGCCAGACATAGAGGCCAATGATTTTGGCCTTAGCGTTAGCTTGGAGTAAGGAAACAGTTAAAGTCACTGGGTAGGCCATGTATAGATTTTGCTGGAAAGGTAGACAGAGCCAGCAACCAGAAATAGCTGTGGCACTGCGGATTTGAGTAATGTTTTTGACAAACTGGAAAATATCATTGAGAAATTGAAGTAGAGAAGTCAGGTGTGGTTGTGAAGTGTAGAATAAGAGGAGGAAATAAGGAGAGTGAGTGACTTGAGCTGTGTGGTCTGTGGTCATCTTTTTTGTAAGGTTAGGAATAGGCTACCCTCATAGCTAGATGACTTGTATTCTCGAAGTCTGTAAGTGTGGCTTTGGGGAAAAAGTGGGAAGGTGTCCAGTTAGTAAATGGTGAAGTTTAAGAAGTACTGATTGGCTGTATGGGTGACCTTGAGATGGAGACAACTATCTGAGGTTTTCCAAAAATTGTTCATTGAGTAAACCTATAGATTCACAGCCCCAATGGGGACAATGGTACTGAACATGGTCAAGGCAGGGAGGATAGTTCTCATTTTTTGGGAAGATGTATAGTGGGGAGAGATATACTCAAAAAGAGCAAACACTTGAGGGAATGGTTTCTTGCAGCAAGGATGTGACAAGAGAAGGCCTAAAGCACAATATGAGATGATGGATGTGAGAGGACCCATAGTCCAGTTTCACTGAGTTAAGAGAGTCCCATCATTTTTTGTGAAAGTGAACAGATAGGTAGAGGTTGAAGAGGCTGAGGTATAAGAGGGAGCCAAGAGACAAACAAAATAAGGGGGGAGACAGAGAAGAGCATCAAGATAGGAAAGTGAAATAAAGATGAGTTGGTCTAGGACAGGCAATTGAGAGTGGACAGCCAGGAGACCATTGGTTATCCCATATAGGAATAGAAAGGCAAGTTTGTGTGGGATATTATAGTCTTTTGGAGAGGTGACCCAGAGCCTGATGGTGAATGCAAGGATTAACAGGAGAAAGATCAGAAAGCAGCCTGGGTAGAAATACATACCTTAGTTTAGAAGCCTATTGGGAGTTGGGAGTTTTGGTGAAGTGAAGGTGTTGGGGAAAAAGAGATGTGAAAACTGGGGCTGGGGATATAGCTCAGTGGAATAAGCGCTTGCCTAGCAAGCACAGGGTCCTGAGTTCGATCCCCAGTACCGCAAAAAAAAAAAAAAAAAAAAAAATCTTAAAAAAAGAGATGTGAAAACTGCTCTGAGGATAAGAGGTAAGGGTTGTTAGAGTTGTTCGGGCACTGTTTAATGTGGATGATGTGAAACCAGGAGAAGAGTCTAGCCAACTTGACTGCTGTTAGGGCAGTGAGGATGACTATATGTGGTTCCATCCACTTCAGTTGTATTCCTGTGGGTTTAGATTTGATCTTTTGGAGTTATAGGGAGGTTAGGCTTAGGGTTATCTATTGGCTGTAGGATGTATACATTGGTATATTCTTGCAGAAAGTGTCCAACGAAGGAAAGCACTGGGATATAATCAGAGAGAGGAGAAAGGCTTTGCAAGGTTGTAAAGTAGGAAGAGTCTATCATACATGAGCTTGAAAGGGCTTAGGAAAGTAGGTGTGTGAGGAAGTGCTCTGACTCAGGTCAGGGCTAAGAGAAGGAGCTGGAGCCAAGGTTGGTGAAGTTTTAAGATGAGTTTTGTGAGATCTGATTTTAGAAGGCCATTTGCCTTTTCTACCTTTCTTCCGGATTTGGGATGGTAAGGTATGTGCAAATGCCAATTCATGTGGAGGCTTGAGGATACCTGTTGGTGATCTGAGAAAGGAAAGCTGGCCCATTTTCTGATTAGATACTTTGAGATAGACCAAATCAGGAATAATCTCTTGCATGAGAACCTTACACTACATCAGCAGTTTCCTGAGCAATGGGAAAGACCTCTATACACCCTGAGAAAGTACAGACAAGGTTGAGAAGGTATCTATAGGCTGTATAGTCAGGCATGTATGTAAAGTCTATTTGCCAATCTTCACCTGGAGCATGTCCATGAAATTGTTGGATGGGGAAAGAAGGGGGAGGTAAATGTCCCTGACTTTGTATCTGGCTACGCTGCCGAATTTGTCAATTAATTCCAGGAGTTTTCTTGTGGAGTTTTTGGGATCCTCCATGTATAGTATCATGTCGTCTGAAAATACTGGTAGTTTGACTTC